>JAWRVZ010000018.1:5582500-5850000 GCA_037043235.1 Rhodeus uyekii
GAAAATAAGATTTAGAAAACTGCTTTAAAATTACAAACACACAATTTATATCTTACATAACTACAAAAAAGGCATGACCAGAAGCTCTGTACAGATACTTTATACAATTATCTATTTTCATATGTACAATAAAAATGAACTATATACAGCAGTTTTTGCCCAGTCTCCCTAAGAGAAAAAACTAGACAACACATCTAAAGATTCACAATAAAAGCGCAGATCAGATCTTGTAAAAGTGCCAACTTGAGAGTCTTTAGCTTGAGCGACAATCCTCAGCCGGTTAAATACTGCACATACAGTAGTACACAGTCCATGTGCCAACTAGTCTCCTTCATTTAATAACTTTAAACAAGTTTTTTGAGCAAACATCATCTCTTTGAGACAATTTGATGAACAGGTTACCAGCACCAGATATCACATTATATCACCGACATTATTCCATGGGCAAAAAAAGACAAAAACAAACCCTTCTGCAGGACTAACAGACAATATTTAAGAAAATACAGCTAATTTCAGACGTTCTGCAAGCGCCAATTTGTTTTGTGCATCCACACTACAACTGCTGCTTTTGAATTTACCCTGATATCTTTTAGTTTATTTCCTGAAAAGTTTTCTTGCTAGCATTTCACAGCCAAGAGAGTCATAACAGTGACATGCTACCATGTTTCCAACCTAGTAATGATTGGAAATGTGTCAAAAAGATTAATTCCTCCCATATGTTCCACCCTCCCAGACAGCTTGTTGTAAGCATTAATCATGTGCACCAAAAAAATGAAACTACAACATAAAGATTGTTTTAAATAGCATTTTTAAAGGTGATCAGTAGCCTAGTCTCTTCATGGACAGCTTTGGAAAGGACTAACAGCTCCTGACCAGCAGAGGGCATTGTCTGATTGTCTTTACCTTTAGCTAATCTAGGATTAAAAATGTGGCTGCTGGTGTTATTTTATTGCTAAAATGGTTAATACTGGTTGAAGATGTTGTGCTAAGCCTAATGTGTAACACCAGGAAAATTGGGTGCTTTGTTTGGTTGCCATACTTTCTAAAAAAGAAATGAATACTATTATTCAGCAAGGATGCATTAAATTGAACAAAACTGACAGTAAAGACAATTATAATGTTACAAAATATTTCTATGAACGTTGTTCTTTCAACTTTCTATACATTAAAGAATTGTGAAAAATGTAAGATGGTTTCCACAAAAATATTAAGCAGCACAACTGTTCACAACATTGAAAATAATAAGAAATGTTTCTCGAGTAACAAATCAGATGATTTCTGAAGGATCAAGTAACTTAAAACCGGAGTAATGATGCTGAAAATTCAACTTTGGAGACGCGAACGAACAACTCGACAACACAAGAGTGGAGAGAAGTGAACTAAATAGGCAGATGATATGAGAATCAGGTGTGTCAGTGCTCAGTGACCACAGCCCCTTTTAGGAGACAATGAATTCATGAACCGTGACAGTTACTGCTAAGAGGTACTGTACGTATATATTTCCCTATGTGAACAATAGCGATCACAAATAATGTTAACAACACAAGGTACAACCGCTGTAAATCACTTATAAAAGTACGACTATGGTGAATGATGCAGCCAAACCAAGCGACGTTGAGAGAATGAATGAGTTAAGGGGTGATAAAGGGGTTGGAACTGCATGACTGTGTTATGAGAGGCTGTGTTTAGGATATTTCCAGTAAAAATGCGCGCAACGATGCTGAGCGTTAGGACTTTTTCACACAAAAATGCACGTGGGTGAGGGAAAAAATTTCTCGCACTCCGATACAATGCTCGTACACCGATTTGCTCGTATACAAAGTCGCTCGTAAACCGAGGTATTACTGTATTTTCAACTGTAATAACATTTCACAATATTACATTTTTACTGTATTTTTGATCACATAAATGCAGCCTTGGTGAGTAGGAGAGACGTCTTTCAAAAGCAGTACACAATCTTACAGCCCCTTTTGAATAGTGGTGTATGCAGGTGTTTGCCCTCTGCTCAACACATGATTATCGTAATCAATGACCCTTAATCTTCCACACAAATCTGTGACTACAGTACGGCCACATTTGCTGTAGCAGAATGTGAGGATGCATTTATGGCACTCATTTTACAGATTACAGCTATATATTATTTGTTCATCAGATTACATTATATCCACAAAAAACTCACAAGGGTTGCCCATGGCATGCTGGAAGGACTGGCGACTAGCGGTGAGTTCGGGTGGTATGACCCCCAGCTCCCTCACTGGTGGGGCCCCTGGAGGCCCGCTGCTGATAGCCCCCTTAGGGGTCAATCTGGCCAGACTGTAGGGAGGAGGCAGGCCTGGGGGTCCGTAAGAGGAGGCGTGGCTCCGTTCGCTGAGTGCACAAGAGGTGTGGCCGTACTTGGAAAAGGGAGCGTGGCTGTAGGAGAAGGACGTGCGGCTGTGCTGGGAGGGGACGCGGGAATGAGTGTGGCTGCGAGATGAGAGCGTATGGCTACGGTGGCTCAACTGGCTGGCCGAACGCTCAGCCCGCCTCCCACCTGCTCTGTTGCCGGAATCCGATTCGCTGCCGCCGCTGCCTGCTGCTTTGCGCTCCTTGTCACGTGGCACGGGCCGCTGACTCCTCCCAACGCTGGGATTGGAACTACTGCTTCGACTTCCTGCAAAATAAACAGAAGTTGACATGGTTATATGGAGAACAGAGGAAAGGAATAAATCTTTACATACTTTTCACAGAAGGTAAAACAATAATTTTCAAAGTAAACTTCTATGCAATCACCAAAAAAACTAAAAATAAATTGCTTCACACATGTCTGGCTGAGGACAGAAGGGAAAACAAATACTGAATGTAAATAATCAAATACAAGTAACTATAGCACCTTTAAAAAGTTTGGGGTCAGTATGATTTAAAAAAAAAAAGTTTAATTTACTTAAAGAAAAATATAATAAAAGCCATCACTGGGAAATATTATTACAATTTAAAACAAATTAAAACAATTTTAAAATGTAATCTATTCCTGTGAAGGCAAAGCTGAATTTTCATTACTTCAAGAAATCATTTTAATATGCAAGAAGCATTTCTTATTGATAATAATAATGTTTTGCTGGAAACTTTAAGCATTATCTTGAAATAATAAAGATTTAAAATGTTACTAAAGATTTCTGTCACTCAGGTATACATTTTTCAAAATAAAAAGCAATCTACTGAACCCAAAGCTTTAAACTGAGGTGTATTTAATTAAAAGAATGATCAAATGGCTGCCACATATTTTGTTGTAAGTCTGCGTCCAGAGAAACTCAACTCAACTCATCAGAAGCTAACCAAATTATGCAGATAACAAGGAGGAAGGTTTGTGATATGCCTTCATCCCAGGAAACCATTTTGACCACAATGCATAAAAAAAAAAAGTAAAATAATAATAACACCGGTAGTCATTCAAAATGTTGCATATTGTCGGGTCTATGCAATGTTAATATTAATAAAAGGTAATGTTTGACTAGAACAATGTTTCTACAGTGAAGACAAACATAATATATGGCTCTTTCAGGACAACCATTTGAGAAGCACTGGTCTAGAACTAATCAGCGCTTCATCTTACAGCAACGAAAGTAACAGCTCATACGTTCAGAGAAACTCTCCACCCCCTGCTAACATGACAAATGTTCTGCATTTCCTGCTCTTCTTTCCTTCATGCTATGTTCCGTGTTTCAAAGAGAATTCATAAAATACGATGAGAAATGATGCCAATTAAAGAGCTGATGAAATGCATCTATCAGATGGGCAATTAAAACTGGATGACATGACGCTGGAGTTAAATGACAATGCAAATGAGTTCATGTGGTGCTGCATCCTGAATTAAAAACACTGTCAAATCTCAAACAAAAGCCACATCATTTCACTCTTACATAACAGGCATGGCAAAGCTTTGTACATACACGTATGGGATCTACATTGATTTTTCCCAAACTACTGTGTATGCAGTTGGTTTGTGCGCCCACTTCATCCACAACACATGGCATGCTGAGAAATACAGAGACAAGAGGCGAGGCAGCAGGACAAATCCAGCAACAGAAAAACCCCAGTCATGGAGGGAGACATGACCGTAAGAGAGAGAGAGAGAAAGGGAGGGAAGGAGGCTGCCTTACCGGACATCCCAGGGTTGGGACTACCTCCTCCATCAGTCTGCCATTGCCCAGCAGAAACGAACAGGAAACAACACAGTTAAGCCGTCTGTCTTTCTTATTACCAGATTCAAGTACCAATTGTATCTTTATCAAGTACAGTAAGATATAAGATAGTATGAGCAAGCCTTCGAGATAATTTTTTTCTTTGAATTACGAGTAAATACTTGAGATAGGAGCAGCTGAGGGACGCGGACGCTAGGTGGTGGAGCCCTCGGAGCAGCACACGCACCTCACTCCTTCACTTCACGTGTCCGTTGACTTCCCTAAGCATGTCCCGTGAGTCTTCCTGTGGTGTATGTTATATACATTTATGGGGTAATTGCATATGATCTCCACTAGAGGGCCACTTCACGAGTGATTCAGGAGTATTAAGCTGGGAGCAGCACGCGTTATGAGTGTTCAATAATAATAAATATGAGGTTCTTGAGGCATACATTACACTCATCACACTCTATTCAATACACTACACAGGGAAAAAACCCTACACTTCTGTATTGTGTTTGCGTTATCTACGTAATCCCTCCCTCCTCCTTCTCCGCACATAAAGGTATTGTTTCGAAGATAAGAACTCATAATTAAAACCACGTTTTATTTTATATCACAGGAATCCTTATATACTATAATTTTGTGCATGTGTGTGTATGTCTCTATAGCAATTAAAAACATGTTTTTTCCATTGTTATTGGCACTAATAAAGGAGTTTTTTAGAGGGCCGGAATAGATTAATTTGTTTTCTGTTATTTCTTATGGGAAAAAATTATTTGAGATACGAGCAATTCGAGTTACGAATTGTAAGAAATGTACGAATTGTTACTCAAATTGTTCTTCACGTATTTTATTCTTGAAAATGTTTGTTCACACATATGTTGTTCAAAAGATTGAAAGGTACATTGATGCAATAGTTTTGACATTAGGAATGTCTTCCTTAGGCAAAAACCTAAGGGGGGGGGGGGGGGGGGGTGATTTATATATTCATTATTTAGAATATATATATATATATATATAGAAGTGTTTCTTGAGCACCAAATCAACATTTCAGAATGATTTCTGATAGAGATGGTTGATACCAATTTTTTTCATACGATATTGATACTTTTTGTAACCATTTTAATGTTACCGATACAGACTATTTCTTAAATGGGTATGTGATTTTTCTAAATAAGGTCGTAAAAAAAAAAAACATCTACATCTACATGACACATACTCGCCATTATCACCAAATTTGATCACAAAAGCAAATGAGCGCAAAATTAAATAAAAATGTATACAAAAATAGGTGTGTTTTATATAAATAGTGTATTTTATAGAAATATTGTGATTAAAAATAATTAAGTAATTTACATCTTGCTGCATTTTTTTCTACAGCTGTTCTTCGTGTTACATTTCCTTTCTGCCATTCTCTCCATCTTTCTCAGTTTAACGCAGAAGTCTTGTGCATGTGTGACTGTTCGTGGCTGTCATGTGACACGGGCCAGTTAAATAAGCCAGGGGTGGTTTAGCACAAACATTAAAAAAAGGATCTGAAAACAATACAAGTTGTATTGGGTTTTGCATCATTTTCAAATACTATCACTTTAATATCAACAATTTCTCAAGGAATCAATACTAAATAAATATATGTATCGATATACTGATAATGCAGTATCAAGATTTTAATATCAACCAATAAATTCTCAAGGATTGTGTGAAACTAAAAACCGGAGTAATGGCTGGTTTAAAATAGAAAACAGTTATTTTAAATTACAAAAATATTTCAAATTATTTTGATTTTTAATTTTGATCAAATGAATGCAGCCTTAATGAGCCAAACCTTTAAACGGTATTGTATATTTCAGGAGTTCTCATGGTCCATCTTCCTCCAGACGTTTGCTCCAACCCCAAACACACACACCTGAACAAGGTTTCCTGTACGTTAAAAAGTAGAGCGTAGTGCTTGCAACATCAAGGTCGTGGGTTTGATTCTCAGGGAAGGCAAGAACTGATTAGAATGTCAATGTGTACCTTGAATACAATGTAAGTCGCTTTGGATAAAAGCGTCTGCCAAATGTAAATGCTAATCCAACTCTTCAAGCTTACTAAAAGTTATAGGCAGGGGAGTTTGATCAAGGTTGGAGCCAAACTCTGCAGGAAAGTGGACTTCGAGAGCCAGAGTTGGCATCCCCTGGTATATTTAGTATATAAAATCCATGTCTTTAAATTATTTAAAATGTTTCTCCATATCTGCCCTAGTTTGACTACTTTCATGGTCCTATCTATGTGCTTCAAACCACACAACACATCCGTTCACTCAAGAGATGGCAGATCACTCTAACTGCTCTCTACAGGCAACTCAAACACACACACAACAGGCCGCGGAGTTTCCTTCCTGACATCTTCACTGAGCTAGTGCACGGCGTGTGTGAAATGAGTAACAGGTGAAGGTTGATGTGAAGCAGTGGATTGAGACGGATGTGTTTGTGCACTGCATCAGCATTGAAGGCAAAAAGCACTAAGGAATGAGATGAATGCACGGTGAAATCATGATGAGCTGATGTCAGCGGATGGAAATCAATTTAAAAAATGTGGCCAAATATTAAGAAGGAAATAATCTGAGAGATGATTGAAAGGTTTTAAACTAGGGACCCCACAAAACACTACACCTAGAATGGGCCGATCATATTTTTTAAAGACAATTTCATAAAATAACCCTAGAGCAGTCATGCATGAAATTCATATTATGGATTTGTAAAGCTTTACATTTTCTTAATTCTTGCTTTTAAAAACTGTTAGATAGAGTGGAAACAAATGCATAATGCAGGATCAGCGATTTCAGAGATTTAAAACAACATGAAATATTTATAAATGATCTAAATTATAAGATCTTATTATTTTAGCATTGAACTAGGTTGAGATTTATTTTAGATGCTCTATATGTGATACAGTAATCTGAAATCTGACCTTTCCCTACTTACCCTCACTGTGATGACTTCCTGCACTGCCACTGTGGAAACTGTGGCAGGGGTCGGAATATCCTGGGGGGAAACCAGAGGGCGCTGTGGAGAAGGGTGGATAAGGGAAGGGCTGGCCGCCCATGGGCCACGGGTTAGTAGACGGAGGGGGGAGAGGGGCCAATGTGTCCTGCTCTGAACCAGCACCACTTGATCCCTCGTTCAAGTTTAGTGTAGCCATATCTAAGGAGAAGGACAGGAAATTATAAAGAGGTGGAAACATTTTAATTGCAAGGGTAAATAAAAAGCAAAAAGGAAATATAGCGATATGTTGTACTTTGGCAGAGATCTCCAAATGTGTAGTAACACTGTTCAGAGAAGGTGATCTTGTTGACAGTGTGTCTCAGATAGCCGTGTTTGAGCAGGCTGCTGGCGTATTTCCTGGCATCCCGCCGGTCTTTGAATCCTTCGACCCGCGAGTACAGCCAGTCTACTACATCACCTCCTGTAATATGTGAGATCCAGACAGATAAATACCTATAAATACCACACCACAGTTATCACTGTGCACTAAAACCATTCAAAAATACTTGTTTGTTGCTTTAAATAAAATACAGAAACTGTTACAATAATCCCTCGCCACTTTGCGGCCTTAGTGTATCGCGGATTTTTCAAAAATATTTATTGAAAAATAAAAATTCAAAAATACCGCCATATCAGCAGCCGTATTTCGGAAAGCAGCGTTGTTTTATCGTGATGCGAGAGAAACGGTTTCCCAGGATGCCAGACAAAGAGAGAAACTCTCTCAGAGGCTTTGTACACACCCACGGGCACTCAGACAAGACACGTGATTGGTTCCCGGCGCGAGATCGACGAATGAGAGCACGAGTGGATGTATCCCGTGAGCTGATTGGCTGATCCTTCTTCGCAGATTTTCACCTATTGCGGGGGGTTCCGGTCCACATTAACCGCCATAAACGAGGGATCACTGTATTTTCCTTTAGTTTAACAGGTCCCACTTTATGTTAAGTGTCTTTAAGTACTAAGTACTACCATTTTAATTCATCATTTGATACGGTGCAGTTATTATGTACCTGTAATGAAATTAAGGCTGTAATTAATTTCTGTATATACTATATATATACACACTATATATTTCTGTATCTATAATTACACTGCAAACCCACACTTAAACCTACGTTTACCACCAAACCTGTAAATAAAAATTACCTGTATCCCACCTCAAAATATGCACAAGTGTTTTGCAATAAAACATGAACACAATAAGTACACATTGTACCTCACAATTATTTTTTGACTGGTTGTCCTTAAATATAAGTATACAGTGGTTACACATCTAATTCTAAAGTATGACTGTGGTGTGATTTGATGTGCCACAATAACTAAAATAACAAAAAAATAATAAACAATATTAGAACTAAAATTAACATGAAATATTAAAAGAAAATATATCTAATTCAAAATATAATAGTACGGTATCTCAATACCAACATACTAACTAATAGGACTGCTTTACAAATTTTTAAAAACATCATTGATGGTAATAACACGAGTGAGATCTATTCACCTGATGAACGCAAAAAGACATCTTACCTATTACAGCATTAGCTATAGTAATCTTAAGCCACATTCTGTCCCTTATTTCTAGCCCTGAGTCTGGGAGCTGCATCACCTTTACGATAGTGGCCATGTCTGTTTTTCCCACTGTAAGAGGGAGATCATCAAAATCTGTGAAGAACGACAGGATGATTAGAATCATGCTTTGCAACAAAAATAAAGAGATGCTGTGATCTGTGAGAGAGAACAGACGGTACCGTTTTGAGGGTAGGATCCTGTAAGTGCAGTAGTGTGGGAAATCCATGCAGCTGGATCAATGGGTCTAACTGGTTCAGCTTTGAGGGAAAAATGTCAGATAAGTAAGATTAGACGGACAAGTATCTCCACACATAGCTTATGTTTATGTTATGTATCGTACGTAGACAAAGAGTTTGTGTGTACTGACCTCTGGGTATTGTGAAATAACTGCGAGGGGAAGGATCCCAGCATTTGGCAACAGTGAGACTGATAGGACTACAAGACAAGTACAATGGTTAGTTAAAACATTTACATCTAAGTCTATTGTCCAATGTTACAATTCAGACATCTTTCTTATGTTTATTCCTACCCGTTCTTTGAGACAATCTCTCTAAGGATCCTGACAGCATCGTCATTGCTCATGTTTTCAAAGTTCACATCATTTACCTGGAGGGCAAAATGTGGAATATACTTATGTTAGCATTAGGGCTGGGCTATACCAAAACCTAGAAATATATCAAATATAAATAAAAAAAATCGTATAAAGCCATGGGTCATTTTTATCAGATTTCTTTCTAGTTATTCCAAGTCCTAAAATAATTTGAGTAGAAATTGTAAAACCTTTTTAAAAATACAAAATTATGGGGCCCTTTGACTATTGTTGTAAACTATGGGGGTTCTTGGAGTCAAAAACATTGAGAACCATTGGATTAAAGTAAGTTTCACCTATTTAAATTAGGTCAAACTGTATGTTTCAACCAATTGATTCAAAACTGAATGAGCGATTATTTTTTCATCACTCTAAAATGTCCATGGAAGTCTTGTTCTATCAATCTCCCTATGTTCATTTAAAGAAAACTATGGAAAACTTATATTACCTTTATTTTTAAAGTAAAGATTTTTTACAATAAAAAAAGATATTAATTTGAATGGCAGTTTGGTTTTAAAAAAAAGAGGGGGAAAAAACCCTTTTAAACTAGTTCACAGTTAATATAAATTTTAAGATATATCTTAAAATCCTTTATAGCATCCAAAAAATATCAGATCCTTTGGCATTATCTTTCATTTACACAAGCCCCTGTGAGAAACTCATATGACAGTCAACTCAGACCTTCTAAGTTCCTGTAAATAAAAGCATTTAACTGATCTAATACTCTTTACCTTGAGGTAAAGTTCCTAATATAGGTACGCCGCACTGTGCCACGCCAATATAAATAAGCTGCTGGAGGAATTTGAAGACTGTATTTGGATCGAGAGACAATCACTACTAAAACCACAGAGCTAGAGGCCAAACTTAATCCTTAAAAACGAATGTAAATACGAGCCGTATGTCCCTGCAGTGCTTAATCGCTTTAATACACCAGTGGCAGAGCCAATCCACTGTATTACACTAATCAGTTTTTTAGTTGGAAAAGCAGATCTATTAGGCGTTTTTAAAAGGATAGTCCAACCAAAAATGAAAATTTTAATTTGCCTGTTTTAAAAAATGTTGGTAACCAAATAGTTTTGGTTGAACTTTCATTGAATGGCCAAAAATGCAATGGAAGTCAACAGGAAGCAAATTCTGGTTTGGCTACCAGGGCCGTGCATAGACATTTTAGGGGCATGTGCGCAAGTGAAAAAAGTCACCCCTCTTATAATTATTAATAAAGAGTTATATATTGATTATCTTTTAATTACATTACTTAGGCAGTTGTAATGCAGTATAGATAAATGTTGATTTTGTTGATACTGATTTATTTTAATTGGTATAAGCCCTATAGTGTAGGCTATAGTGTTAGGAGCATAATGTTCTAAACATAACATTTTGAAATATACATAACATACAGAACATACAGAAATATGAAATTATACTATGAAACTAAAACCGCCAGTAGGTGGTGGCAAATCGTTCATTCAACGGCAAGAGAATCATTCATTTCAACGGATTCGTTCAAACGAACTCCTGTGATATAAAATAAAATGTGGTTTTAATTATGAGTTCTTACCTTCGAGACAGACAATACAGTAGCGGTGGAGGACGAGGAGGGAGTGATGACATGGATTACGTAGATAACGCAAACACAAATCGGAAGATGCGTAAGGAATTCAACTATGGCAGAAAATTCATGCCAAAAAGAAACAAGTGCAAAACCGATGTTTGTAAGCGATTAAATTACAGCGGAAAACAGATCTAAACTCACGTTAATCCCTTGTATGACATCTCATCTGCGGCAATACGTGTGCACGAACATTCCCCACACGTGCGCTCGATTTTCTCTAGACTGCTGTTTTTGCTCGCACTAACACTTTTATTTTAGTTGACGAACATGTGAAGTGAACGAGTGAGGCAGCGTGGGCTCCGAGTACTCGACCACATGCAAGTGAGCTCGTATCTCAAATATTTACTTGTATCTCAAAGCAAACATTTGCTTGAAGGTTTGCTTGTATCTTGGATTATTTGTATGTCGGGACGCTCGTATCGCGAGGTATTACTGTATCCACTTACTTTATGAATGAGTCATTGAATCATTGACTCCCTGATTCGTTCAAAAACGGTAAATCGTTCAATAACGCAACACCGCTGTGTGTTGCTGGGAGAATCAACTTTCCTGCTTTCTTTGTAACTATTTTTGTTGGTCAAATAGAGCATCAACAGTCAAAATGTATTGAACCGTTGTATAAAATGAATATCACATTGTGTGAATCGTGTTGATATTCGGGAAAATAGTAACATTTTGGGAGCATTTTTACACATTTTGACGGCCTGTCCAAACTTGCACAAAGCTATTTTACGTCAACACCAAACTAGCTAGCTTGTTGTTAAGCTTGAGGGCTGTTGGTAAAGTTAGGCAGTATTGAGATGTTTAAATAGTGGTATGACATGACAGCTGCACTGACGTGAGGGCAATAAGATGACGAAATATTCATTTTTAGATAGAATAGCCCTTTAAAGCTTTTTGTTGTTGTTCAAACTAGATTTACAGGGCCTATATGGCAACTTTAAACTTATAACGTAGTAAACTTCTCACCATCTCACCATCTCTCTAAACCTTTTGCTTTAAAATAAGGAGCACTTTAATGAGCTGATGTTTTGCTCAAATAGTATTGAGTACAGAATACTTAAACAACTTCCCCTCTGCAATGTCTTTTTTTACACTGCCAAAGTTTACAAAAAACCAATCAGTCCCGACTAAACAATCGACTAAATTGATCACAAGAAGTGCCACTACAGGTTGCAATCTACCTGCAGCAGCATGTCGCCTGGCTCTATCCTCCCATCTGCTGCCACCGCTCCTCCCTTCATAATAGAGCCGATGTAGATGCCACCATCTCCTCTATCGTTACTTTGGCCCACTATACTGATGCCGAGAAAGTTATATTTCTCTGTGCAAGTGAGAGAGAACACAGAAGTGATGAATTTGTGATGCACTGTATGTGTACATGTAAAAGGCCGTCTGATCTTACCCATATTGAGGGTAACTGTGATGATGTTGAGGCTCATGGTTGAATCTGTGATACTGCTGAAGGAAGATGACTGTGGATACAAAAGCAAAACATACATAAGACCCTAAGAAGCCACAAACACATGAGAATATTTATATACACACAAACACACATCTAACCCTGTCAATTTTCGCCACTTTGTGTCTCCGGCGCCTGCGCTTGTGTCTCTTCATTAACTGAAAAGAGGAGCTCTGCTCTGTAGAACTGCTCAGCCTGAGCATAGGAGACAAGAACAGATTGATTATTGTACATACAACAAGAGCCAAGACCGAATAAGCCAGTTATAGAAGGCAAGAAAAGCAAAATGTCAAAAAGTTTATGCTTTTAATCATTCCAAACCAAACCTGCTAGCGTCCTCATCTTCCTCGCTGTCAATGAAGGAGCTTGACTCCAGCTCACTGCTCATCATAGAACCACTGTCACAGCCCATGGCCGTGTCCCTCACCACCCGCTCGGCTTTTGTGTGACCGTTCACACGTGGGACTATGAACAATCATGCGCACAGTAAGCTTGTGAATGTCTTGTCGAAACAACAAAACACTAACAAAGAGAAGCATATATTTGGATATATTCATGGCTTGATCATTCGTTGCACCTTGAGCAACAAACTTAAAAAGAGGAAAACATACACTCCCGTGGGCGTGGCTCTGCCTCAGGGTGGCATCTGATTGGCTGGAAGGCTCTGGTGAGGCGGTGGCATCTCAGTGGGCCGGGCTTTGTATATTGCCTCTGATGGAACCCAAAACACTCCAGGAGAGTTGGGCTGCCAGTGCTTCTTTCACCAGGCTGATATCGCTCTCTCATACTCATATGCTCAGTCACATACCAGTCATTTGAATTTTAAGGCAGTCTTTAGTACTTTAATTATCTTGCCGTCTTTACTAAATTAGTTTTATTCACAAAAGAAAGGAAGAAGAACAGAAGAGATGTGGGGGAGGGAGGGAGTAAAATTAATTATGAGGATGAAAATGCAATGCATTAATGGACAAAATATGCTTAAATATAATTTTGATTTTGTTTAATTCAGGCTACAGATGTAGAACACACAAAAGATGGTGATATATCTTAATGCAACATCTACATCTAGCAAACTAGGCAATCCATTCCAGAGCCATGTTTGACTTTCAGCGATGAAATGGAAACAAAGTACTCAATACATCAACACTATTTGTGTAAGCAGCCTGTTTAAACCCAGACTAGATACAGCACATGTTGAGAGGAGTAATATAATAATATATCACATGAGTGATTAGGGCATGTCATGTAACAATCTACAGAAAACTCATTCGTCACATACTGCTTAAAACTGTAGATCATTCCTTAAAAATTGAAAAAGCTTGTTTATTATTACTAGTAAAATGAGTACAAAAATAAATAAATAGCATACGAAAGCAAGCCAATAATGAAATTTTTTGAATTTGTTTTAAATTGTAAATAAATAAATAAACATTGATTAAGAAATTGTAAAAATATACAATAAAAATTTATATCGCAGAATTTTTTTTTTTACAACTAACTAGATCCTAGTAATGTTTTTTTTCTTTTGTAATAGTCTAACATTTTCATTTGCTCTTCCCCAAACACGCGTTAATAGCGTTAATTGCTATTGTCTTCTTGATAAATTAATTAAAGCGCTAGAAAACGTAAATACGAAAAAACAGAATTTTGTTTCATTTTAAATAAAGTACTTATGGTAAAGTGAAGTCGCCTTACCTCAGAAAGCGCTAACGACAGAAGAGCTTCTCTCCGCCGGTGCCCACAGATAAACTACTACACAGACAGAAGAACTCCCGCGGGAGCGCGCGATATGAATTTATTATCCGCCCCTTCTGCTCGCGCGCTCGCCAGACGCGCACTGTCATTCATCACCAGCGGCGCGCGGACAATGAGCGCGAGACCATTTCGTTTTTTGCATTAGCTGCTTGCATCACGTACAGTGCAGTTACAATTACAAGCAACATTTCGAATGGTGTAAAAAGCCTCTAAAAAGAAATGGAAGGATAAAAAATAGATTGTCAGAGTCTGAAGTGTGACGTTAGCTTTTATGCATGTAAATAAATAAATGAATAAATGTTAGTTTCGCCATACTAAAGGTTTTATAAACATACATCTGAATCTCTTAGGACAGCTAAATAATTGTTATACGCTAGCCTACTAAATATTGTAACATATAACCAATTTTGTATAGGCTAAATCTGAAAATGACCAAAAAATTGATTTATTGGTGCATAAAGCCACATCCCACTTATTTTTACTTATTTATTTTTGTTTTATTAATTTTTGTAATCTCTCTGTATTAGTACGATCATTATTTGGATTTCTTAATGTGTAAATTCTTTGTTGAGTGTTTAGCATTAAAAAAAATCAAATATGGAAAAAAAATAAATCCACATTCGTGCTTCGCATCTTATTGGAAAATCGGAAAGGGAATTCAGTCAAGGGGCTGCGAATCCCTAGCTACTGCTTGGCTATTCCCAGAGGAAGAGTGCATCCTGCAAATCTAATATTTGTTTCTCCTTTCTGTTCTATTAATTCTGAACTCAGAGTGTTGCACTGTCACCGCTGACACCGTCTCCAGACTGCCCACCTAATTAAGCCACACTGATTAATGATCAGCAGGAACTAATGGGCCAACAGAGAGACCTATATACGCTACCATCACAAACACACAGATACATTATTGTGAGAGGTCTGGGTGTGTTTGTGTGTGAGAAAGCATTTGTTTTGTTAGGGTGAGGACTATGACAGGAAGGGTGTGTGACTCTGCTCTGTTAACGCCTGTTGTTGTAAATAATTATCTTACATACATCTTTGCTATTGTACATTGTATGAATGTGAAAAAAGAAACAAGAGAACAAATTGTGCAATGAGTGTCTGTTAAATATCATTTAAATGACAAATTGCCTTATTAGTATTCTTCAGTAATATTAATGTGAGAACGCATTTATAAAAGATGAAGTTGTTTCAGTCTGTCATGGTAGGTAGTTGTGGATGAATTAAAACGTTATAAAGGAGATAAAAACAAACAAATGTATACACAAAAAGACAAAGATGAAATCTGCACTATACATATGAAACATGCACAAAAAGAGGTGACTTTTTGACCTCAGTTTGAAGAGACAAATATATTTTTTTAGCACACCAATGAGGCAAATATCCAATGTATGAGGGCGTAAAACATTTGTCATGCTGAGGGTAGAATCAAGCCATGATTATATCAACTTTGTGTAAGAACGCAAAATGTTTGTGGCATGTACAGTAGAGATTTGGTCACCTACACAGGGATCCTATGCAGAATGGAAATGTATAGATTTTAATCATTTTGATTCGAGACATTTCACAGTCTGGATAAGTATGGGAAAAAGAAAACTAAAAATATAGTGGAAGAATATTTGTGTTTCCAGACATTTTAATTACGCAAAATTGTTTGTCTTTTTCATAAAATAATATTTTTTAAGCTTAACTAAAAGAATGTGCGTGTGCCGCTCATCTAAATCAGACTGTACTTTGCTGTTTGTTGATCAAATTATGTGCAGCATCAAATTATGATTACAGTATTAAACTAAAAATAATATTTAGAGGTTATAAAATGTTTTAGGTTTATTTTCATCATGTAAGCGCATGTTATCACTTCGAGAAAACCAACTGAAAATAAAATATTTACAGATGTCTATACTATTTATACTATTTGTTGAAATATGCTGCATAAACCATTTGTTTTATTATATGGTCTAAACAAATCAACAGAAAGGTCTGGAATTTTAAGTCTGGAAAGAATGGAATTTTGAAAAGGAAAATTTGTTGGAATCGTGCCTATGATAAAATTATAGTATTTAGGGCATAATCTTGTAGCTACACTCACATTCATCTCTCCTCCGTCTGGTCCTTTCTCGTTCCCGCTCTCGGCGGTGGCGGAGTACGGACTCACTTCCAGTTTCTGTGTCCAGACCGTCTCTGCTGTTCACTGCATTAGCACTGTAGCAAACACACAATGAGTAACATATGCAGAACTCTGAAAAACATTAGATCCACTGCTATAACAACTGTATTATCTGATGTTGTGTGTGTAACATATATGTATATGACTCCAGCTCATGTAATATGTAACATATACAATGGAATGTAGACTGTTTTACATTTACATTTACTCATTTAGCAGACGCTTTTATCCAAAGCGACTTACAATTTGAGGAGTATAGAAGCTATTTGTCCAAAGAATACAAAAACACATAAGAGCGCTTACAATACAAAGTTTCAAACATTTTGAACACAAGTAGCACAAGCATGGGGAATAGAGAAAAGGATTTTTTTTTTTAGTTTTAGCTTTTGTGAGAAGGACAGAAAGGGGAAGAGGGTGAACAAGAGAGAAAGAGAGAGAATAATGGTAATGACACATTTGGGTTGTTCCATCATGAAAGATTGGTTTCTGAATTACACCCCTGGGGCAGGCAAGTGTGTTTTTTGTGCAAGCACGAACATCTATATGTGTTTTCAGTAGAAACCTGAGTGAGGGGAGAAATATTAAAGGTGTCCTACAGTATATAGGACAAGTGTGTGAATATATATATACACACCATGACCCCTGAATGTGATAATCTTTTGCATTTTTGAACATATGCCCAAAAGGTCATCAAACCATTAAATATTAAATTAATAATTAGAATAATTGTATGAAACACAGTCGGTCAGTACAATTTAGTTTCAGAAATAAATTAATACTGCTGCTGATTTAAATACTAGTTTAAATAAATAATATTTAATAATTTATATAATTTCTGTTCTTTGGAACTTTCCATTCAAAGAATCCTGAAGTATTTTTTTACCACAGTTCCCATAAAAATATTAAGCAGAATAACTGTTTAAACACTGACATGAACATTTATTCAAGAACATTCATGTTTAAATGATTTATGAAGGTTGATGTGACACTGAACACTGGAGTAATGATGCTGAAAATTTAAATAGAAAACAATTATATTACAATGTCAAGTTTCCTTAATATTCCTGTTTAATAATATAGCATTCCTTTACTGTGCTGTATTAAGATTGAATATAAGTCTCTTTTTAAAAACTGCATACACACACATTTATTTTTGCATGTTTGTCACACTTAAATATTTCAAACAAATTTAAATATTAGTCAAAGATATCAACTGGGCACACCTGTGAAGTGAAAACCATTTCAGGTGACTACCTCTTGAAGCTCATCAAGAGTGTGCAAAGCAGTAATCAAAGCAAAAGGTGGCTACTTTGAAGAACCTAGAATATGACATTTTCAGTTTTTTCACACTTTTTTGTTATGTATATAATTCCACATGTGTTAATTCATAGTTTTGATGCCTTCAGTGTGAATCTACAATTTTCATAGTAATGAAAATAAAGAAAACTCTTTGAATGAGAAGGTGTGTCCAAACTTTTGGTCTGTACTGTATAACCCCAAACATTTTAACACTCGTATATTACATCATATTATTATTGTTCAAAAAATGTGGGGTACACTGCAAGAATACTAGATGTGATTCAAATGTGCAAGCAGTGAATTGGTCAACCAATGTTATAAATTAAGGACATATATAATCTAATGAGTCTGTGCTTTGCAATTTAAAAATCAACCACAAGAGGGCAATCTTCACATGTAAATTCTCAAATGACAATTCATCAACCAAGTATATAGTTACGTCTATATTCTGCTATACAAGTATAATCCACAACACCGCTTTCTTACCTTTTAAGAATTTAAGGATTGTTCCACACTGTAAAAAATTGTAACTTTTACAGAAAAAAAACCCTGTAAAAAGGCTACAGTAAAAACCTGACAACTGGTTAATCAAATAACCTTCCCACATACAGCGAATAACTGCAAAAAGTAGAACATTGCATCATATGTAATTTTACTATAAAATACTGTCAAATGTTTTTTGCAAGTAAAAACTATAAATTACAATATATTTTACAGGGAAACAGGGCATTTTGTACAGTGCATGTATCATACATTAAATTATACCTTATCATTATTACTATGAATCGTGTCCTTCACAAACTCACATCACCTTCTCTATTAATACACATTAATTTCTATTTATATCCCTTTTCATCTGCACATTACTGTTCTCTTGCCTTCTGTACTCTATTTGCAGAATTTACAGAATATATTCCACTTCTGGTTAGATGCTAACTGTACACTATATAAGTCTAATCAAGTCATTTTATATGAAGATGCATAAGATGTCTCTTATGCATATATCCTCTCATATGCTTGAACACTAATATCTTAAACATTAAACATTTTTATATTTGGTTATACCGTTGCATAACAGTGAAGCAGATTCACAAAGGTCCCTTCTGGGATGTTCTGCTATGGGCAGATACACCACTCATTGTTTATCACAACTCCCTTCAACATTTGTGTCTCATGCTTTCTGGATGACTGAGCCCAGTGGGGGAGCAAGAGCCAAAGGGATTTGCTCTCTTTATGCTGTTGTTACTCCTACATCCACAACATAAACATGCATGTGTGAGAGAGAGATTATTATGTAGATCAGGGATTCCCAACTGGGGGCAACTGTTCCCCTGGGGTTACTTCAGCAGGTTTCAGGGGGTTCTTGGAAACAAATTAGGAAATTGATAAAATTGCATTTTACAACAATTATTGTGATTGTGATTATTGTCATGTGTTATTTAATACACATTACAGCTACAAATATAGTTTTTATTCTTATGTACATTCTGACAGCGGGGTTATTTATATAATTTCCCTGATTTTATACAACTTTTTTTATTTAAAAACAGATTTTGGAGCGATAAAAAGACATCTTTAACCTGGCGTTATCCAATTTTAAGATTTTCTTTTTGAAAATGTATGCAAATTAATGCAGATTTAATTAAATAATGCAAATGCATTTTTTTAAATATCAATTCTTAATGTATTCAATCAACTGGAGAAGTATGGCGATATCTATTGGCAAAAATTGTTCTTTACACTATTCACCTGGGGTGTCTTGCCTTAAACAAGAAAGCCAAAAAAAGAAAGAAAAGCTTTAATAATTAATTTCTGGTTTGAAGTCGATGAGCGGTACATGAGTGATTAGGGTCTGATTTCACCTCGTGTAAAAGAAGCATGGAGGTGTATAAAGTGTGAGTGCAGGTGAAGGTGAAATGGCATGTGCAGATTGCAGAATTTGTTAGAGGGAAAGAGTGCATCACTAATGTGAGTGTGTATGTACGTGTTTGCTCATGTGAGATAATTAGCACATCTGGTGCATGCTATAAATGGATGTTTTCAGTGGTTGAGCATAAAACAAAATGAAAGCATACAATTAACTATTAAATAACTATTGCGCAGAGAGCAATACATTTTATACTTGACCAGGCCCACATGATTTAGTTATACAACAGAACTATCAAGGGATTGTATAATTTCTATCATATCAACCTAACTTGGAATCGATCCAAATTGAACAAACAGCATTTTGATCTCTTAACTATATATCAGAAGGTCAGGATAATGAGTTTGACTGAGCATGTGTATTAAAAGAGGGGAATTCATGTTTATTTGATCCTAATTCACTAAAGGATTTACACAAATCAGCTAATGGTGTAATTATGTTCTAAAATATATTAAAACAGCATTTATTTGAAATATATTTTTGTAACATTATTAATGCTTTACTGTCAAAAAAAAAAGCGTACTGACCATAAACTTTTGAATGGTAAATATATTACATATATAACATTTCTGTATTATTCTGTCTAAATTAAAAATAAATGTAACATTTTACAAGTGAATTTAACCATAACAGCATTATAATCTACAGTATAAAAATATTTAATAAGACTAAATATAAGTCAGCGTTGATTGACGGCAAAGCTAATCCAAATAAAAATAGTGGAAATGAGCATGTGTAAATAAATATCCAACACAGAAAACCATAAATGAGAAATTACGAAACGATAACTGATTTTCATAGGATGGAAAATGCTGCAGACTATTATAATCTGGCATACTTTGCTTGGACTTTACAGTTTCACTCCATCACTCAGATTCAGGCTTTCTTTGCTGAAACTCCACACCCACAAATGGCGCATCTGTTTAGTGAATTTGTTCTTGAGTGTGTTGCACAGGATACATGTGTGTTACTCACTGGAATGAGGGGGGTCTAGAGTCTCCGATGCCTCCTGTCCTCTCCAGTGGTGGGGGAAGCTCAGTATGACTGTCAGTGCACACTGACATCCCATCTGTGTGGGAGCTCTCAGCCAATACAAGCTACAAACAGACAAATAAATGCATAATAAAACAAAGTTGAACTTAAAAAATAAAAATGCACCCAAAAATAAAAGTTGTGTCATAAATTACTCGCTCTAATGCTGTTCTAAACCATACCCTAAATATTCAAAATGTTCATAAAGAGATAAATATAGTAATCCTTCGCCACTTCATGGTTCAAGTTTTGCGGCCTCAGTGCATCGCAGATTTTTCAAAAATGTTCATTTAAAAATTCAAAATACCGCCATATCGGCAGCCATATTGCGGAAAGCAGCTTTGTTTCATCGTGATGTGAGAGAAACGGTTTCCCAGGATGCCAGACAAAGAGAGAAACTCTCTCAGAGGCTTTGTACACACCCACGGGCACTCAGACAAGACATGTGATTGGTTCCCGGTGCGAGATCGATGAACGAGAGCACGAGTGGAGTGGGAGCCTCTTCGCCGCTCTCAGAAGCAAATGTTGACGATCCAGAACTGATTTAAAGGCCTCGTTATACCAGTGCAGTAACACCATCATCATCATCATCACATTCATCGAACCGCACAGCTCTGTCATCATCGTCATTACTGGAGTCAAGTCTCAAGATATTACTGTCATTGATGAGTGTAGAGCATCATAATACGTGTCGTATGAGATAGAGAGAGTAAATGTATAATACAGTGGTACCTTGGTTTACGAGCGACTTGGTATACGAGAAAATCGGTGTACGAGCATGGAGGGTTGAATCGGTGTACGAGCTTTGTATCGGAGTGCGAGCAAATTTTTATTTATTATCTCACGCGCATTTTTGTCCTAACGCTCTGCATCTTCACGGGCATTTTTACTGGAAATATCCTAATGACAGCCTCTCATAACACAGTCACCAGTCCCAACCCCTTTATCACCCCTTAAAGCATTCATTCTCTCAGCCTCGCTCTGTCAGCAGTTTTACTTCTCTCAGCCTCTATCTCCCCGCGCTCGCAGTGGCGTCGCGCGAGTCTCCCCGCGCTCGCGGTGGCGGCGCGCGAGTCTCCCGGCGCTCGCGGTGGCGGCGCGCGAGTCTCCCGGCGCTCGCGGTGGTGGTGCGCGCGTCTCCCGTTCCATGACTTTCACTCTGGATTATCACTTTGTTTGTTTTCTGCACTATTATAATAAATTCACTCATTTGCACTTGAATCCAGGTTTTGTGTTTTCCCCCTCCCTCGTCTGTCTCTCATCTCCTTCATGCCAGCAGACGCTGCTCAAAGTGAGTTACAGTAAATTGTCAAGTATTTTTAGAGTTTAATTGTCTAAAGTTTAATTGTCTGTTTAAAGAGTATTTATATGAGATCTTAATCGTTATAATTTTGACTGTAATTAATAGGGTAAAATAAAAAACTAAATATTTAAAATGGGCATTTATGGTCGTGTGGAACGAATTAATTGATTTTTAATGCATTCTTATGGGGGAAATTGTTTTGGTGTACGAGCATTTTGGGATACAAGCTCGCTCTTGGAACGAATTAAACTCGTAAACCGAGGTATTACTGTATTAAGGTTTTATAATTAAATAGATTTGATTAAAATATATATAAATTATAAATATACATATTTTAAACATTCTGGTACCTACACACACATATACGGAATTCCTAGGGGGGCCAATCCTACTTCGCGGATTTTCACCTATCCGGTTCCGGTCCACATTAGCCGCGATAAACGAGGGATCACTGTACATCTATATGAATCGAGTAGTTAAATCCAAGTCTTCTGAAGAGACATGATCGCTTAATATGATGAACAAGATTAATTTAGTCTTTAGTCCTATTTGCATATAAACATCGAATCAGTGAATGAACACTGAAATTTGGTAAATGGAAGCTCAAAGAACCAATGAGAATCATTCTTGCATTTCACAGCAGCACATTTGAACCAATAAGGTTTGTTCTCACTTGTCAAGCAAGTACAGCGGAGCTTCTGTTTACCCTTTCTGCATGCTTTAAATCAATTCTGTCAATCATATAAAGCGATTGTGTTTCTTCAGAAGACTTGGATTACAAAGCTCAATACATATGAATTTTTACGATCCTTTCAAGAAAGTTGTGAACCTTCAGAGGTTTGGAACAACATGAGAGTGAGTAATTGATGAAAGAATTTCCCTTTATAGGTGAACCCACTAAATAAATAACTGTCAATTTCAGATGGTTTTAGATAATTTTTTAATGCCTCTTCTTCATCCCTCACACAGTTTATATGAACAGGATGTTTGAACTCTTCTACTAGACAAATGACAAAAGACTACAACAAGCAAAGGCCTCAAAGGCACTAAATAAAAATGGCATCCAGCAGAACCCAATGTCCTGAATTATGCATTACACTTTAGAATCGGTCTGACTTCAAAGTGCCTTTCAGACTTAATTAGTATAATGAATCGTGAACTAAAACTGTTGATGCCCAGTATATGATTTAGCTCATGTTCTGCATCTTTCTTACGACATATGAATGCATGACTGACTGCCTTTTCCACTCTGATTCAGACGTTACATAAGGCAGAGGTTATCACAGCTCACCCATGACACCACTCTCCCATTGAAACAAGGCAGTTTGGCGTTATCGTCTGAGACCTCCTCTTTGACAACCCTGCAGGGACACAAAGAAAAAAAGAAGCATGTATAATTAATTAAAAGTGCGTTTGTATGAACTGCTGCACTGGTTGTGCATGTTGCTGTATTCAACATCTACCGCCATGTGTTGACAAATGAGCGCATAAGACTAGATAATATCTTCATGTGCTGTGTGATGTATAACTGTGATCCCGTTTAAACGTGTTGTGTAGACTGACTTTGCTAACTGCAAACTGTCAAAACGGATTTGAATAGAGGGCATATGGCGAGGCTCTCACAAGACAGCTTGTCATGAATGTGTCGACTCAATTATGCCAACCTTATGCTGACATAATGTTTTATTTGTTAAAAAGGGTTCTTTAGATGAGCAACGGTACATCAAATCAATGAGATCATTACTGTCATATATTACTGCTGATTTTACATGCCATTTCAAAAAAAAAAATCTAGACAGACATTAAAGCAACTTAAATTTAAGCCTAACCCACAAAGCTAATTTACGGTTTAAGAAAACATGAAATACACCTGTGAGACATTCCCCGCAGCATGTGGATCTGACAGAAGAAAGTGTGTTTTTCTAAGAAAAGTGTGCATGCACTTAAATGAAAAGGCTCAGTGAAAATGTTTGCGTCTGTTCAGATAATCCATGCTTTGCAATTGAAATTCTCCTCATCTCACAAGAAAGCATATATGGCAAAAACAACAGATGCAGAAGGAGTATTTTAACATCACTAGAAAATGTATGTGATCTGACCAAACTAATGTATTTATTGGTCTAGTACTTTGATTTAGGCATGTCGAAATGCCTTAATGACAAATCCATAATATAACACTGATTTTATGCTGTTTAAGTTCCTATTAAAAACAGATACATTTAAAGTCAGTATATGCAGAGTGATTATACTGTAACATTTATGATTGATTATTTAAAGAACATAATAAAAGCATACATTTTAAGATTAAGCATTCGCATAAAGGACAAACCAACAGAGAGATTTAATTTATTTATTATGGCAAATATGTAAGAATACAAAATAGTTAGGGTTCCCACACTAAATTCAGAACAATTCAATGTACTTGTTAATTAGGTTTACTGATTCATTGAAAAGAACTTACTCAAACTATTCATTCACGAATCAGATCACTATAACAATCAAATGGATTTATTTTTAGTCTACACAAGTAAAATTAAAATAGCAACAACAACAACAAAAAAAATCATGATTTTTCCAAGGAATTATTGACTACACAAAAGACTAAACATGTTTCCAGTTTAGGATATTTCAAACTAACAAGCATTAGGCAAACAACTTTTGATTTGTACTACTTTGAAATTACTGCACTATATTATCCATCAGCAATAACAGAAGAGTATATTCTCCATTTTTATTAGTATCCATTTTAATGTACTAATACCAACACTACTTAGAAAATTCAAAACAATAAATGAAAATTGAGAAACTACAAAGAAAAACTCCTGTAAGCGTGAGCAGGTTTTTCGGTCTCCTTTTGTCTCTAGGTCTGGAAACAGAGAAATTCCAGTCTCTCCTCACACAGTCTGGCCTCCCACTTCCCGTTTGCGACACTGAGGGCACCGCAGCGACGAGCAACTGGACACTGTAGCTCTCCACTCTTTACCCAGTTCTCATACTGTAAATGATCCCCATTCACCCAGATCCAGCTACCCATCAGAAAGTTCAGTCCGATCCATACATATTCACTCTGAACATCTTGAACCTTATTCTGAGCCGAGTTTTGTTCCATAGCAGATGCCAGACTGGCCAAGTCCACATATCTGTCTCTACAGTGTGTCAAGGCCTCCATCCACGATTTGGGTTCTGACACCAGGATCATAGAGCGCACATTGGCCGTACAAAAGAAAGGAAGTGGATATGTACACACCTCATCGAACAACTCGCCATCTTTTAAAGCTCCACAAGTTTGTTTGTCTGATGGTACGGTTCTATTCATGAAATCTAGACCATCCGGTTGCATTCTGTTCCAATACTGGATCATTATTTGGCCATTACCCCAATACCAAGGTTTATTATACAACCCAATCCAAAAGTAAATATTATCCACAACAGAGGCATACCACAGCATGCCATGGATATAAACCACCAGCATAATCAATTCTTTTTGGGTTTTCACCACGACTAGGTTCATGTTCAACAGGTTGCAATGACTCTGAGCTTCTTTCCAGGATTTATTTTCATTGACCAGCCTGAATTCAAGGACAGTTATAACTTCTCTGAAGCAGACGAAAGGGTGTTCCTCAAAGCAAACGCAGTCATGCCAGAATCCTCTCCAGTCAATCACTGCACAAAATAAATCGTTAAACCACATGGAGAATGTGACAGGCTCGTCGTCTCCAATCCATCTCCAGGTCTTTGTCAAAGGAGAATCTACTTCAACTGTAGCAAGACCAATCCAGGCCAAACTATTATCCAGTAAAGCGCATATGAGTTTGTTGTCCACATCATTACGTATAATCGCAAGACCAGCGTGATCAGTTTCACAGTGTTGTTTTGCCTCCAGCCAAGATTTATTTTCTTTGACTAAGACCCAATCCCCAGAAGTCATCTTACACAAAAAGAATAGTTTAGTATCACATGGTGTGGTATAAAGCCAAAATCCAGCCTTGTTCATTGAGGCACACTCTCCATACCAGTTGAAATAATTGGATTTGGTCTCATCCACCCAGTACCAAACGGAGGAAAACTTAAAAATTCCCATCCAAGAAAGCTGACTGGCAGAACCGTTGAGATGTTTCAGCTCATTCTTATCTGAGGCTACAAACAATCGTCCAGAATTATTTAGGCAATACACCTTTGCATCATACCAGTGCATCTTCTTCTCCACATGGATGATTTCCTTCACTAATCCTGGAACTGGTCTATGAGCAGATGTAAGGAGTGCCATTAGCAGGAAGTTAAGAAGCCAAAACATCTCCATGGTGAGACAAACAGCAACTGATACAAGAATGTGATATTAAGCTAGACATGAGATTCATTTGCATGACATCATTGTGAGTATTTGAATAGAAGGCTTTGAGCTACTTTGTAAAGATAAAATGGTTAACTTTCTTCCTAAACTGAATTGAAATGAGTGATCCAATCAAAAACATTCAGTCTTATAGTTACTTAACATTATTTACAAGGATTAAAAACACAAATAAACAATAATAGATAATATAATCATGCAGTTTTATATTTGATGTCTAAATGTCTCTTCCACACAGCTAACTGAATAATATGACTTAATATTATTTTAAATTACAAATTTCAAAATTATTTTAAACTACAGATTGAAAAGGTACTGCAGAACAGGTATGATCCACCTGTGAACCTTTACCAATTCAAGCATGTGTATCTGACAGAACAAAGTGTTTTTGTCTGAGAAAGGTGTGCATGTATTTAAATGAAAATGTTTGTTGTTCAGCTAATCTGTACTTTGCAATGGAAATTCTCTTCATCTCATAAGAAAGTCTTGGGACTGATACATTCGACATACAGCTATATAGACTTCCATTCCTTTTTCTGTAATTAAATATGGCTAAACTATGCTCAGATTCTCATAATATAATCTATGAATAGCTAACCACATAGCTAATAAAATTAGGGATGCACCGGAGAGCAATTTTTATTATCCGGCCGGAACCGGATAGTTCCGGATATCAAATTAACTATCCGGCAGGAACCGGAACCGGATATATGGATACTTGTTGCACCACAGCCAATTTTTTGTGTGTTTATAATTTAGACTACAGTGTAAATAAAAATGTTTTATGCCCTGTGTTTGTTGTTGTTTTTGACACACTATATAGCCCGACAGCTAGCAGAGGTAAAAAATACTTGGTGTACATGACAAAGTAGTTCTTAGTCTTAGTCGACTTTGTTGGGTTTTTCTTTAATAATGAATATAAAAAAAATAATAAAAAAAAATCAGCTCCCAAAAAAATAATTATACAAGATATTCAAATTCCGGTCCTTACTATGATTTAATCAGTTTAGCATTGAACTTCATGAAGATCAGTTTTTCTGCATTATCAGGGAGCAGTCGCGATCGATGTTCAGTAATGATCCCTCTAGCTGAAAATAATCCCAAACGACGCTAAATTTACGCGACGACATTGTTGTTGTTTTTTGTATCCAACGTTTAAAATGGCGGCTGAACTAAATTAAACTAATAACCGAAAATGACCAAGCAATATCCGGTACCTGGTACCATTTCGACCGGAACCGGAGCCGGAACCGGATAGAAAAAAAACGCCGGATGTCCGGCTAACCGGAACCGAAACCGGATATCCGGTACATCCCTAAATAAAATCCACAAAATGTTAAAAATAATTTGATAAATCTGCAGTTCACATTTTTATCCGGAGCAATATTTGATGTTACTGCTCATACTTTGAAATATTTAAGGACTTTTAACAACTGAAATAGTTAACCCTGGGTCAATCTAAACCCAGGGTAAATGGAATCCTGGGCCAATCATATTTCATGTTTCACTGCTCATACTTTTTTTGTATATGATATTTCACATTGTACATTCCTAGAGCCTGGATTACTGTTTATATTTGCAGTGTCAACAGTCATGGTTGGATGAATAATACAAGTGTGAAATGTTTCTCTAAGATACCAAAAGAAAGGTTTAAGAACCATAATCTAAATGGATATTGAGAATTTGAAATAGTTACAGGTATAGTAATACCTTGAGATATGAGCGTCCCGACATACGAGTATTCAGAGACACGAGCAAGCCTTCAAGCTATTTTTTGCTTTAAAATACGAGTTCAGATTTGAGATACGAGCATGCTTACAGATGCCGACGCTAGGTGTTCGAGCACTCGGAGCAGCCCACGCCTCCTCACTCCTTCACTTCACGTGTTCGTTGACTTCTGTAAGCATCTCCATTGCATACAATGCAACAAGGACTGCTTATAGTCAACCGATATAAATTTTACCTATCTATCTCTGTGCAAAAATTAAATAATGGTGCTGTCATATTTCTAAGGTCATTTTTATTACTACAATCTAAATCTCAGGAGAAATTTAAAACTTTGAAATTAAATATTTTGCTTTTCTTCTTCATTACAGGTTTAAAAAGCCACCTGTGAGTCTTTATTAACTCATGCATGTGTATCTGACAGAAGGAAAAGTATTTACCTAAGAAAAGAGAGCATGTACTGTATTTAAATGAAAAGGTTCGGTGTTGTGTTGGTATCTGTTCAGCTAATCTGTACTTTGCAATGGAAATTCTCCTTATCTCATGAAAAAGGAAAGTTTTGTGATAAATGATAGATTGTAAATTAAATTTGTCAGAAAATACAGAGATATGGAGGAATTTAATGTCAATGTAGCAGCAGGAAGACAAACTTAAGACAACATCTGATGCCATGTTAACTAGTCTTGAAATTAATTTGTATGACATCTTTGTGAGGGTTCAATAGTAAAGTTTTTTCAACTTAGTTAAAACAAATGGTATTCAAATATGGGAGCCAATCAAAAAGATTAAAGGCATAGTTCACCTCAAATATTAGAAGGTATGACGATTTAAGGAAGAACTAAGAGGCTGGAGTACCATTCTAAATTAAAATGCAACACACACACAGAAACACATAGACACGACAATTTCAATCTGTAAAATTAACCATTATATAATATAAATATAACTCTCAGATAGTTCAGCATTGATATGCTGAATGGATCACAAAATGATTTGTATCATTAGGATTTTTGATCGGATCATTTTTCAGATCACCAAAAAAAAAAAAAAAATCCCATTTATTACTTAAAAAACACTAAGAATTTCAAAACCACAGCAAAAACTACTAGCCTAACTACCGTATTTTCCCGCATATATCCGGGTTATACCAGATGTTACAAACCCCGCAGGGGGGGTGCGGGATATATAAGGGTGCGGACTATATCACCATTTTTTTACACGTAATAATATTTCAATATAAAAAAAAAATTGCGGTATTTTCTTTCTGTTTTTCTTTCTTGCACGGGTTGTCTGGCCTCTGTACTGTCAGTCTTACAGCTGGCTCTGATAGGCTTTCTGACCTGTCAATCATGCAAGAAGACGTGATTGGCTGTGCTGCCATGATAGCGTGCTCTTCTCATCCGATCAACACGCTTTCAGGGGGACGAGCACAGAGAGGGGAGAGGGAGAGACTACTTTGGAGAGAGGGAGAGACAGCTCTTTCATTTTCTTCTGATTTTGACTTGTTTGTTTTCTTATTGTGTGAATTTCGCGCACAAGCACTGTGTACCGAGCCTGAACAGTTATGGATAATTGACATCATGCGAGCAACATTCGAAATTCGAATCGTGAACTTGCACAAAAATATTCATCATGGGTGCGGGATATCTGAGGGTGCGGATTATACCAACAATTTTTTACACAAACCCCCAAAACCCGCGGGATATATGAGGGTGCGGATTATCTGCGTCTGCGGATTATATGCGGGAAAATACGGTAATAAAGTTCAAATATTATCAAAGAAAAGACAGTAATAGCATAAGAACAAACACACAAATTATAAACGTAGATAATAAATAAAGTATTCAGGTACAGAAATGTAATAAACATAAAATATAGTATTCACTGTATAAATTAAATAGATTAATCTTTGTTAAAGCTTTTGTTGTTTGAATAACAATGACAGTTATTTAAAGGCTGTTGTCACTTTAAGACCAAACGCATGGATCCAATTTAACAATACACATCCAATTTCTTTCACAACTGTTTATGTTCACTTAAGACATTTGCTGCGATGGGTATTTTGACAATTTTATGTGTAAGTGTCCATTCAAGTGCAAGGAGAAGCGAAAGAGGAATTAATTTGGTGTTCGCGCACTATACGAAACGTAACTGTGTGTTAGCCAAATGTGCTGCACGTATTCGGAAAAGTGAAGTCAAAATGTTTCGATCACCCACAGGTGACAGAATGCGGTATAGATCATAACCCCGCCGTCTATATACAATCTAATGGAACATGAGACAAACTAAACAATAATTAATAATTAAAATAATCGTTTATTTATTTTTAGGTTGTTTTTTAATCAAGCTGATCCAAGTTCAAGAGTTTATTCTTAAATATTATGTCATATTAAATATTAGTTATTTGATGCTACAAAAATAGGGGTGTGACATCATGATTGACAGGTGTGATTGACAACTTCTATGAACGAAGTAGTCAATATGAATGTAAACTGGCAAGACAAAACACGTGCAAATCATAAACTTTCACTCTAGGATGGTAAAACTTTGTAATTAATCCACAAAATCACGTGCGTGCCGTACCGTTAGGCCTGGCCCGTGTGGATCACAAATCAACAATCCGTCACACCCATCCTGTTGCTGCTCCAGAGCAAGCATAGAGACTTGCTACTGCCAATACAGACCCAGTGCTGTGAGCATGCAATCATTCGCAGCTGCACAAAAATCATGCACGATATTACCCATATCAGATCTATACAGGTGGAGCTGAGAATGGGGATGGTTTCTGAAAGAGTGCTGCAAACTACAACAGCAAACATTGACCAAGTATTTGAATGTTGAGCAAGCTCAATGAAAATAGGTTAAGGACTTATCAGCCTGCACCATCTAGAGTTTCATGACAGAACTTTGTATTAATACTATAAAACACAAATATGAAAAATAAGGCAGTTGGTAATAAAAGCAATCAATATAACTTCATCATGCCTGATTAATGGTTTCAAAAAGAATACAATAATTAACCCGAATCTGATGCAAACTCTGCAAGTGAAGACATAATGAGTAATAATCAACCACTTATAAAACAGTTTGTAAGCTAATGACCTTCTGTAAGCTAATAAGGAGTTAATGGTGCATTCTGTTATAAACAGCCTGAGGCAACAGTCCTTGCAGTGAATCTTTATCAGGATCTAAGTATACTGGTTTGTAGTTACATCAAAACCAAAGACATTTCTATGAGTACACATGAATGAAGCAAGATAGGTGCTTGCAGCTACTGTAAAAAGACTAGGACTGATAAAAGGAATCAAACTACATAGTCTAAGGGGATGCACAGTCTTCACAAATATGAATTTCGGGGGATTTCAGTCGTCCTTCGGTTCGGTCTTGACCTTCTTGATTGTAGCAGAAGGTACTGGATGGATTATTCAAATTTTACCGATCCACAATCTGATTTCTGACTTATGATGCAGCCTGAATCAGAATCACAGCGTGTTTGTTCTTAGCCAGAGAACTGAACTGGCCCCTCGACTGAGCTTGGTTTCTCCTAAGGTTTTGGGTTTTTTTTTTTCTCCATTCTGTCACCTGATGGAGTTTGGGTTCCTTGCCACTGTTGCCTCTGGCTTACTTAGTTGGGGACACTTAATAATCAAAAAATATTATCGACTTAACAGCACTAATATTATTTAATGAGAACTGAACTGTGCTGGAAGATGATCGCTGTTTTCTGCATAACAGCTTTATAGTTGAAATCAACTCATTTAATGATTGATGATCTTTACAACAGAAATAAGTCAACACTGAACTGAAAAAGACCATTTTCTTATAGAGCTGCTGTACAGCTGAAACGAACTCTGTTTGCATCAAATCATTTCCTTTTATCACTCTAAAGACCCTTTGAAACAATCTGTATTGTATAAAGCACTATAAAAATAAAGGTGAATGGACTATATCCAATAATAAAAAATAATTTACTCATTTAATGTTAAAATGTCATATTTTATGACAATCTATTAAATTGATATTATTTAACCACAGTAAAAATATTTATTTTAATGAATGAAATATTCAGTTGAGCCCATATATTTTATATAACAATTTGTTTTTTGTGGATTACAAAAAGGTCATAAGGTCAAACATTTCATTTTCCGAATCATCTCTTTTCACTGAGCGTTTGTTGAAAATGAAAAAAAGAAGAGAGAAAAAGCAAATGCGTTATTTGTTATCCTATTTGTGGAAAGTGCCAGCTGTTCAAAGAGGATGACAATCACAGAGGAGCTCTTGCGAGGCTAGAGTGGATAATATAACCCATCGTCTGCTGGTCTTAGCTGGTTTAAGATGGTCTGACAAGCTGAAAATCCCTCTAAAACCAGCCAATAGATCGGCCCTGACCAAGCTGAGAGACCTGCTTATGATGTAAAGCAAGATTTCATAAACTGACATAAAATAAGTCAGAATCATGACGTAGCCCGTTATCGCCGATTGTGTTTTCACTCCTCTTGCTAAAGGTCAAACTTCGTTTACCGTGCAAACAAACCAGTTCAAAATACAAATAAAAGAAGCAAAGAGATGTGTTATGGCATAATAAACAGCTGAAGAGCATGACTGTATCCTGATGCTGATCCCACAAAGGAGGAGATGATACAGACATCACAAATGACAGGTGCCAATGATGACAAAACATCTCTGCCAAGATGACAGCTTCATTCGCATCGTGGGCTGAATACAATCAATACATGAACACAATGACAATTCCCAGCATCTCACTTACCCAAAATCTTGATCCATAGATTTAAAGAAGAATTTGTAGCTGTTAACCGGTCGGTTGCTGAGGACATTTTTAAAATCAGCTAAAGTTACCTTCTCTGGAGCCACTGACAGTTTCACCAAATAAGGAGTTTCCTCCTCATCTATATGGTAAATAATTTTAGTCTCCGCCATGAGAATATGGTGGGAACAATTGCCGGAGAACGGCGCGTGTTCCTGATGCTGCCTATACAGACGTGCGGCGACAGTAAATAAAATGTCTAAAATAATGGATGCTAAATGAACACAATCACGCATTTAGCGCGATTGAAGCTGTGAAGTAAGCGATATTGTAACGCTGAGGATAAGAACACTGCCATTATGGAGGCCTGATAGATATCTATTGCAGCTCACTATGCGGAGGTTTCGCTCCTGTGTTACTGAAACAGGAAGGAAAGGTTCACATCCTTGAGAGAATCAGCCTGGAATATCCGAGCGGTTCTCTTGCCCAGTGCTGCCACCGCGCGGTAGACAGAAGCACTGCATCCTCAATCTGAAATCGTGAACAGAGGTAAACATGGTGTCCGCTTGAGGGAGAAATTGTTAACAGCGGTATGAAATAACGGCTAGATCTTCAATCAGCTAACCTAGCTAATTATTTTTATTGTTGCCATTTTTTTATATTTTGATATCCGAATGCGTGCGAAAAGAAGAAAAATGACAAAAAAACTAATATTATTTCGCCATGTTGACATTATCATGTGACCACTTAGAATCAGTTGCGTTGCTTCACTACCATTCATAAATCCTCTCCCCAAATGGTCCATCATATGCACGTTCAGAATCTCTGGAAGTAGGTCAGCTGGGTACTTTTTAATACTGTTTACTAGTTCTGTGAATTCAGACATACATAAAAATAATATGAAGAAATAAAATAAAAAAGAAATAAAAAACGAATTTGAAGAATTAAAATGGAACATGCGGATTAATTCAAATGTAGCTTTATTTTTTACAGTATAAATCAAACCAGCAAGGAAGATATTACAGTAATTATTTGTGGTACAGAGTTCCTGAAACAATCTCCCCTAAATAAATTTTTATTTTATTCAGTTATGTTTAATTTATTTAATACATTATATAATATTATAATTCTATCTTTAAAAACCAGTGTGGAGGACAATTTGTGTTGCTGTATGGCAAGAGTAAAATCTGTTTTAATAGTTGAAATGATTGTTTTGACAGCAAAATTGATGACTAAAATTACAAGAAATGTTTCTCAAAACATTCCAGCAATCACATTGTGCAGTTCATCGTATATTCCTGCATTTTTATTGAATCGTGAATGAGCAAGGGGCTGTACCAATGATTTCCAGTATCAAAAACCTTAAAGCACGTCTTTTTTTTTTTTTTTTTTTTTTTGAGCATCATGTCCAGAATCAGAAATGTTGTACAGTACTGGCACATGCAAACGGTAATCCAGAGGTTAAATTGTGTTTATTTTATTCTGCTTTGAATGAGAGAACATTGGCAGTGAACCGGAAAATGTAATCATTAATAATATAAACTGCTGCAGGATGGGAATAATCAAGTACCTATTATGTGGCATCATGTACCAAAAGCACCCAGCAAATTCCTATTGGAACTTCAATTGGAATCAACACATTCTAATTTGGAGCCTTTAAGGAATTTAAAAGGGTGACTGAGTGTCAATTAATCATCATAATGGGCAAAAGCATTGATTATAGCTTCTCCTTGATAATCTGTTAAAATAAAGCTATACACATGCAATAACAGATTTGAGCAAGCTAGAAAAGAAATGTTTGCTATTATGTATGGATATGTTTAGCCATATTTAAAAGGTACACTATGTAACTTTTTATGTTAAAAATTAACTAAATCTAAACGAGTCAATATATCATCAATCCTTCTTTAGAACATGTTTTTGAATTACCCTGGTTCACTATTATAAGTGTTTATATTTTAAATAGGGCGGGATGGTTTTCGTGCAAAATTGCGTCCATACGTCACTCACCCATGCATGTCTCATCATATCCATAAATAGAGAAAAGTTGCTCAGACTACTTTGACGTGTATGGTGTGAGAGTGACATAGTTTATTTGTTACAATGTATGAGAAAAGTTGATATGGAGCATGCTAAATCTTGAATGCATGGGGAATACACTTTTTAAAAAGGCAGAACTAAGGAGAGTCTGCTGGCAAAAAGAGAATGTGACAGAGCTTGTAATAAAACAAGAATAAACATCAGCTTGGCTTTTCTTTCCATCTAAACTGGGCTGTGTCTCTTAAAGTCTCATAGTGAATGTTTTATGAGCCGTAGGATGATCTCTCTTTTTTTATTTATGAGAAAAAACATATTCATCTGCAGTTATGCAGAGCGATATTGAAATGTGAAGGTCAAGTATGGTAACCCATACTTGGAATCTGTCCTCTGCATTTAACCCATCCAAGCTATGCCTATTTCCGACTAAACTACTTTAAATGTCGACAGATTGCAGAGCTGTTCAGACTATATGAATTGCTGTCTGTAATCTGGAGTCTTGAGGTCGTTCACACTACGCAAACAACTCTCTCACCCAATGACTCTATCTGGTCCACAAACCACGTTTTGTCACAAAAACACACGTGAGAAGTGGAACGGAAAATGATGCAAAACAAGTTGTTTATTTTAAAATGGATGTCAGGAAGAAATTAGCACTGCAAGCTGTTGCACAATGATCCATTCTGAAAACCATGAAAAGGAAAAACAAAAAATATGGGTGAAATAATGGATCAACGAGGATTGTCTATGCTACAGAGAGAGTTTGAGGTGAGTAAAACGTGTTTATAATGAACAGCAACCAGCTCATTGGCTATAGCCAGTCATGACACTCGACCCCACAGTATGTCGAGTTGACCGACAGCAGATATTTATGTGGCGTCAGAGAGGCATTTACATACTAAGATTGGCGAGCACCGATCACACTCCCGATCACAATCCGACCTGCTGCGAGCTTGTTGACTTGCAAATAGAGTTTAAAATCTCCAAGTGTGAACACAGTGTAGCAGTGAGTACTGAACACACAAACACTGCAAAACGTGGAGCAGTGGGCAGCCATATTTGCTGTGACACTCAGGGAGCTTGGGGCAGTTATGTGCTTTGCTCAAGGGCTCCTTAGTCATTTCCTGCCGGTATTGAGAATCAAACCTGCAACCTTCAGGTTACCAGTCTGACTCGCCAATCATTAGGGCTTGACTGCACCCAAAAAGCACAAGAAGCATGCAGTTTTTTTATACACAGCCAAAAGTTACATTATGTACCTTTTAATAATTTTTGTACTTGTTGTTCAGTTACCTTGATGCATTAGCATTAGTTTCACACTTACTTGTTTGCTGCAAATGAACTTAAAGCTGCCTGTTAGCATAGAGCAGTATGGATGAAAGCAAATACATGAAATGCCAGAATATTCAAATAAACTTATTAAAGCAATAAGTAAGGTTTGTAACATGAGAAAAGTAAACATGATTACACAAATGATACATGAAAAAGGTGATAGACAGTATTTCTAAATGACACAATACAGATGATTCTGATGAAATGTTATACATTAAGCTGAATGTAGCTTTTTAGTGGTAACAGTTAGTAAGAGAAAAAAGAACATCAAAACGAGAGATTTAGATCTAGAATATGCAGAAGAATTACAATATAAAATAGTTTGTCTAAACTTCCTAACAAGTATGATTTTATTAAGAACAAAAAAAGAACCTTTTAATAATCGTGCTGTTCATATAATCACAGTAAAGGTATTCAGGTGTCTGCATAAAAGAATGTTAGATTTATGAATTGTAGCTTTCAGAAAGCACAGCTTAAACCTACTGAGAAGCTGAAAAAATATGAACAAAGAAAAAAAAAGCGTTTTGTGATGTACTGATAGCTTCTGCAATATTCGTGGCCATACAACTGATTTAATTACCAAATCAGTTAAAAATGGTTCTACGTTTTTTGATTCCACAATGAGTAAGAAGGTTCATCCTTCTACTTCCTCAGTCTTGCATTGCCCAAATCTCACGCCAATATAAACATTCTGACACTCGGGACACATAATTCTGAGTGTGTTTACTTCTCCCTCATAGCATGCGTGGCAGCATTGGGCAAGTTCTGTAAATAATGCAGACTATATTCTTGCATTTTTAAAGATTTTTGCTTGTCATTTTAGTGTTCTAAAACAGTTGTTTGCCATTATTCTGATATATAAATTTCCCAAAATAATTAATGCAGGTGAGACTCTATTGCTTCCTGCAAGCTTCACAAGAGCCAAAAAAGGTGGTGGATCTTGAGTCAAAAAATGATACAACTGTGTCCTTCTCTCATTCTTTTCTCTTTTTCCTTGCCATATTGGTCCCCTCTCCACATTTCATTCTTCTTCCATGAATCCCAGATTTCCAAGTCTGCCCCTGGACCAGCCAGTGGCAAGGTACCGCTTATTTCCAAGATGGCTTTTCCATCTCTGTAGAGAAAAAAGAAAAAGAGAGTGTGTATAGCTGTGAATTTCGGGAGACAAAGCACAGTACTGATATATCTTGCTTTCCTGCTACAACAACTAATAATAATGTACATTTTCATGACAATTAATCAATATCCTCTGTACCTCAATATATTTCTACCTTTCAAAATTTGGAGGATGGTAAGAATTTTTTACGTCTTTCAAAGTCTCTTATGCTCACCAAGGCTACATTTATTTGATTTAAAACATTAAAAACAGTGATATTGAGAAATATTAATACAATTTAACAGAACTTCTTTCTAAATAAATGCATATCTGTGATGGCAAAACTATTTTCAGCAGCCATTACTCCAATCTTCAGTGTCACACAGTCCTTCAGAAATCATTTTAATATGCGTGTAAATAATTTGGTGTGCCAGAAACAATTCCTGTTATCACAGTTGAAAGTTGTAGTACCGTTTAATGGTTAATATAGTTGTGTATATTTTTTAAATACACAATTCCATCATAAATCTAAATTTCAAAAGAACTAACAATATATAGTAAAAGTCTGTAATAACTTTTATGTAATTTGATCATTTTTGTCTAAAATTGTGAACAGGAGTATGTGGTGTCTAGTTGTCTTTATGCAGTTAGTTTTGGGTTTATGTTTCAATGTGAATCCTGTAAGGCCTGAAAAACTTTAGACAAAGGCAAATGGCAGAAAATGTCTTACCTCTGTCCAGGTCAATGGCTTTTGCGGAGCAAAGTTTGGACATTTCAGCTTCCTTCAGAAGATTGTTCTTGTAGTCTGTGGAGACAAACAGGAATATATTTCCCCAAGTCTTTTCAAATGTGGTGCAGCACTTTGAGAGGAAATCTGATGTAAACTCACCGAACTTTGTCTCCTCCTGGTTGCTTGACTTCACCTCTGGGATGCTTTGCTCACATTCTTTCTTAACACATGTTGTGTGGCCCCTAGATGTATGACACACCAAGACAGTTTATGTTTTATGCATGACAAACAGCTGATGATTAATGCTCACAGATGGCATTTTAACATCAGTGGGTACTCACACATACGTCACTGTCGGTAGAGGTGGGCTTTCAACTTTACGTGGATCAAAATCTTGGCCTACATTTTAGAAAAACCAAATTATTAGCAAATATGAAATGAAGTGTAGAATAAATCATAAATGTCATATATTGCCTACATGTTATATATATATATATATATATATATACACACACAGTAGTGTGAAAAGCTGTTTGTCACACTTAAATGTTTCAGATCAAACAAATGTAATTATTAGTCAAAGATAACACAAAATGCAGTTTTTATTATTAATAAATGCAGTTAAGATTATTATTAAGGCAAAACTAAATCCAAACCTTAATGGCACTGTGTAAAAAAATAACTGCCCCCTAAACCTAATAACTGGTTGAGTTATATAACATTAACAGTTACGTTATATATACAAATTTAGACACTCAGTAATAATAATAGCAATGAAATGGAAAATCACAGATGGACATGACCAATAAAATGGCAGGAAAAACCTCTTTTCCGGTGACGTGTGAGGAGAATGATAGCCAACACAATAAGGGCCAGTAAGAGGAGAGTTGCTAGGATATAGCCTAGCTGCTGCAGGAAGTGACTCCTTTGCTCTGGCAAGATGACGTTGATGACATGTGGCGGCACTTCCACCATATTGGTGTCTAAAAGAGAAAATGATCAAGAAGTTTTGGCCTTGAATTTGACCTTTTTTTTTGTCATTTTCAGTAACCAGCAGAGGGCCCTGTATTACTATAAAGCTTAAGCTACTTACAGACCTTTTTTATGTGATAAAGCACACTTTGGCACATCAGAAGGAAGATATATTACAAATTTAATAATATTCTGACTTTATGCCTTGAAAGTTACATTTTGTTTTTAGCCCATTATCATCCAAGCTCCTGAGCTATTTATTCTTTATCCAAAACAGAATGAATATTTCAGAGATAAATTGAATTGGACTGAAATACCAAAACAACAATAAAAACATGAACAAACATGAAGAAAGTGTATATTAAGAAAGTAAAATCTAAAGTGCAGATAATACACTTTTTGCAGAGTATCTTAACAGTGATCTTTTGAATGGTACTTTTAATATACTTAAATTTATTGGTTTATTAAAAAAACAAATTTCGAGATATATATTGGAGCTGGATTCATAGAGACATCTACAAGTCAACTGAAGGATCAGTACAGATGGCACTGTGGCTAAACAGATGTTTGAGCTGAGAGAATGCATTGCTTGTGTTGGCAAAAAAGGTTAGATTCTCAGAAAATACACAAATACATTAAAGGTATGCATTTTAAGTTGCTTTTGACTAAAATGTCATTTATGAATGAAATCTTAGTTTTCAGCAGAACAGTTTTTACACTTTAACTGTAGTCAAAATTAATTGAGAAAGACCGGAAACTGCCACATGCTTTTCAGCCAGAATGAGTTTCTGAATTCTTTTTTTCTCCTGGCAGTAAAACATGGATTAAAAAAGAGTGGTGGAAAACAGAGGGAGGAATGGGGAGGTACTATGTGGTTTTTTTACGAAGTGAATTTGCAGTTTTCCTTCCACAGAAATATTTTATAAATTAAATACATAAGCCAAAGTTGCACCACTTCATCTACGATACAGACATAATAAAGACACGCAGCCTAAAATGACGACAGGAGATGACTAAATATGACATCATAGTTCTTAGAAAGAAAATATTATGAGATGTGGAAAATCACTCAGAGCCTCCTATTATGTTTAAACCTTGCAAAAGAGCCATGGCTGAAAATAAGAGAGATATTCATGCTTCTTGAGATCTTTTTATCTTAAAATCTTACATTTTAAGATATACTGAAACAGAAAATAGTTGTTTAAAATTGTAATGATATTAAAGAGTATTACTGCTTTTACTGTATTTTTAATCAAATAAATGCAGCCTAGTTTAAAAATACTTAAACCCAAAACTTTTGAACAGTAGTGTAAATCATACTCCCAAATACAAATAACTGAAGTGTAATCATTCTACCACACTGTGAGAACAAGCAAATTCTGCCTACTACTACTTAAAACATCCCCATTAAGTAATTGTTACATGTGTGAGTCTCAATCTTAACCTCTTATTGTGTATGTCTTAAGCCACAGCACTAAGGGGAACACAGGCTAATATCTTTAGATTACTGTAATCAGTAACAGTTAAAGGATTTTCAACCCTCGTTTTTTTTTTTTCAGAGGACCTCATAAAAAAGCCGGATTTGACTGGCTACTGGCAGTCAAGATCTGTGGTAAAGAGCAATAAAGTGTGTTTTGTCACAACATTGCACTGTTGTTCCCTTAATTAAAATCATTTTTACAAAAATACGAAACTACAACTGCAAAATGTATAAATACTTTAAGTTTTCACTTCTGCTAAACAACAAAGAACGGTTCTTCACAATAGTATTTCCCTAACATTGTTGCAAAAATGTTTGTTTAGCTTCAGACTTCCCTTGCATGTTCATGTCGCAAATATTAATAATTGGAATAATAAAAACAATGGCTCAAAAGCTCCCAAATCTTGAGAAGCAGTCTTTCCTGACTGTCCAGGAACAGATGTCTTCAAGAACAGCCATGTTTACGATGTTGAGTTTGGGCTCATGATAAAAGTCGAGCATTTATGGGCCAAACAATCCAGAACAGGACTTCCATTGGGACATGTCTTGGACAGTCCTTCTTCTTAGACCATAAGGGAAAATCAATATGCTCAAATATTGCAACTAAACAATCATTGATATGACAGACCCTTGTGAAAGTGATTCACATGATCGGAACCACCTGGTTTTAAACTATAAAAGGATAAACAGAATTCTTGAAAGTCCAAAAAGGAAATAATTTTATGTAATGGCTGTTCTGGATCCAGACAGTTGTCTTTTTCTTCATGCTTTGATAAGACAGAGGAAGGGACTGACATATTTCGGTTGGCTTAAGAAAGGGTTGAGGGAAGGTTGAAGGGGGGAATTTGGAGATGTTGAGGGTGGGCTGACCTAAATCTACAACAGTCTCCTCCTTATGGCTCACTGTCTAATGTTGAGCTCTAGCTACAGCTGGCCAGATGCTTTACAGATGAAGCAAACTTCCCCTTTCCTGCAGATAAACAAGAACAGAAACAGAGAGAATGACGACGAAAAAGAAGACTAAGTCAGAAGTGTGTGTGTGTGTGTGTGTGTGAGTGTGAGAGAGAGAGAGAGAGAGAGAGAGAGAGAGAGTGAGAGGGGGGGAGGAGCACAACACAGGCAAGAGAAATACACTAAAAATGTAAGATACAGAATAGGAAAAATTTCACATGAATAAGTCAAACCACAAAGGGAAGCAGCAACAGTTAAAAAAAGATCAAGTGAAAGCTTGGAAGTCAGAACTGACATGTGTAAACAGTCTGCACACTGTACAACATGGGAAAATACAGCTAAGGGTGTCTTGAGGAAATGTGATGTTTTAAAGTACCAATTTATCCACACAAAAAAAAGAACATTCAATCATTATTATGATTTGATCCAAAGTGAATTATATTGCATTCAAGAAACACATTGACATTCTAATAAGTTCTTGCCTTCCCTAGGAATCGAACCCATGACTTTGCTGTTGCAAGCGCCACACTCTACTGTTTGAGCTACAGGAAAGCCCTGTAATTTCTTTACTACCTTTTTGCTTTGTCATTTTTTCCTTTTTCACAGCTGTTAACCACTACAACTGTATCATTTAAAATGTTGATCACTTGAACAAATCATTTGTCATTCATTGAAAGGTCATTGCTACTCATTTGACAAATGCAAAGGAAATGTTTGACAAATGTTTGAAAATAAAAGCTATCATATGGCTTCATAATACTTTGAAGTGCATAAGTTGTTTGAACTGTTTTTACAATATTTTTTATTGTGCTTTTGCATTTATTTTAAAGATTTAATCTTGTGTTACACTAAAAAAAGAAAGTCATAATGGTTTGAAATGACATGAGGGTGAATAATGATGTCAAAACTGCCCCTTTAAGTCAAGGAAGAGAGCCAAGATAAACAACTGACAATAAACAGACACTCACACAGCAAATCAAAACAGCAGAGTCTAAAACCAGTCCATGCAGAAGTATTTAGTTGTTAATAATGCATTCAGCAGTGCAGAGTGTTTAGCTCTTTTCTTTCTTGCCTAAACGTCTGTGATTATCCACAAAATTCCACTGAGGTTAATCTAGTAGTCTAAGGTCCAGTAGAAACAGTATTACCAAACCATAGAAGATGACTTTCCCACATTCTCTAACGAGTTGTTTTTTTTATTTTTGATGTATCCCCACCCTTTTATCCAACTATCTTTGTCACTGTTAAAACTAAGTTAAAGTTATGCATTGATTCCTCTCTGCCTCTATATTTCCTTCCTTATTTTTGTCTCCCAGACAGTTCACATCATCTACCTCCACGTCTTATGCAAATAAAAAAGCATTTTCTTATCCTACTTTGCTCCTGTCTGCCTGGCAGTACCTCAAAGAAAAACATATGGCTATTGAATGATCCGAAACAGAGCAGAACTCAAACTGTGAAAGCGAGCTGTGACAGTGGGAGAGGGAACGGCACTGGAATGCGAGGGAAAAAACAAGAGAAAAAGAAGAATGCTTGAAGCAAAAGAAGAATAAGCTTCTGCATTTTAATGAACGTAAATGTGGAAACCCAGACAGCAGGGTAACCAGATCTTCAGACTTACCTCAGACCGTTTTAGGTCATGACTGTTTGTTTAAGTTCATGCCTTGTGATTACATCCACTCTATTTCTCCTTCTCTTTTCTTTGTCATAAATATACCGTACGTTTATCATTTAGTCGATACAGATTCAATTTAGAAGAAATAAAAGAGGACTTGTTTTTTTAAACAAGCAAATGACAAACCAAGAACATCAACAGAGAAAGAAAGGCCAATTAAATCAGGAGAACTCCCTAGGTCTGGGCTATAAGTTGCAAATGTACATTCAGGAACAAGATGCTCAAGATGATCTGAGAGGAATAATCTATTTTCTACCTGTTTAAGTGTTCTGCACTGTCATTGAGACTCATGCAACTTGTCAGCTGTGTGCCAAGTTAAATGACAACCATTTTAGACACCCTTTATAAAGTACAGTACAGACACGCATTCACAAATAAAATATTTATAGGAATCTGAAGGTGCAAACAAGTCATAACAAGTCAAATAAACAAGAACTCCTGACAGCAGCAACTATTCTAAATTGGGATAATTCTGGAAAATCCCTGAGAATCATGGTTAAACCCGTGTAGGGCCCATATAACACCTATGACATGTTGGCTGGGTTGTTAATGTTGGAGCATACCTCACTGAATTTATGCTTCTCATAATTGAGCTCTTGATTCTCACGATGAACATACTTTTATTAGACATTGCTGTTCAAAAGTTTGGGGTCAGTACATTTGTTTTAAATAAATTAATAGTTTTAATAGGGTGTATCAAATTATCAGAAATTCAGTAAAAGTCAGTAAAATACATTTATGAATGTTACAATAGAATTATTTCAAATAAATGCTGTTCTTCTTTTGAACTTTATATTCAAAGAATCCTGAAAAAAATATTACGCTTTCCACAAAATTATGAAAATATATAGAGAAATATTTTCTATAACTTTGAAAATATTAAGAAATGTTTCTAGAGCAGAAAACCCGCCTATTAGAATGATTTCAGAAATTTGCCATCTGAGAAATAAATTACGTTTTTTTTAAATATATTACAAAAAACGTTTATAATCTGTAATGATATTTCACAATCGTACTGTTTTTAGGGTGAGCATTATTTATTATTTGGGTGAGCAACATTTTATAATTCTAAAATGTTGAAAATAGTCATAAAAGAAAGAGCAGGTGTGTACAAAACTGCCAGTTCTTTTACTAGTAGTTCTAATGAAGTAAAAAAGTGGATGTTTCTCTTACTTGGGTCTTCATTGGGAAGGTATTGAGGTTCATCTGTGGGTTCCTGAGGGATCTGAGGGACCGGAGGGGTCACGGAAAGCTGAAAGATTCGTCTCTCATGCAGGCCACAGTAGTGATGGTGGAGATGACAGGAGTATAGCCCCTGATCTAGCAGCTGGATGTCTGAGATGATCAGAGAAAAATCTCCCTGCGAGAATGCTGTGGCAGAAATATTCATCTTTTGTTGAACAAACAGCGGCCCGTAGTGACGCCTCTCACCAGAAGCATAAAGGTCGATGAGTCGATCGGCACGGTCGTGTCGGACCCCTGGAGGTTGACGATCCCAGTGTACCACCTGTTGTTGATCTTCCTGACTGTTGCCCTCTGTCCAGATGGGCCGGCGGTTAACGCAAGGGAGAACCACTGTGGTGCCCACCAGAACCACAAACACAGCCTTCTGACCATCCCAGAACCGCCTCTCCTTACGTGCTGAGGGAGAACCACAGCTGGATGAATATGCAGTATGCACAGTAATGACCTTTGCTATGTTTCACTTGAAACAGGCCTCACTGTCCACTTGTGCTCAAAAAAGAGCCCTGCCTCCTGCCATCGCTTGGGGCAAAAATGCCACCAAAATGAATAAAAATGCCCCCCAAAATCAAGGTACATGGGGAAAAAATGTCCCTGTATGAGTACTTGGATTTAATTTTTAAAACAAGATATAGAGTGCTTTTTTCACCAAACATCATCACAATTGCAAATTTGATAGCCTGTTGTTTTTATACAACAGTTCAATAAACAAGAAGTTAAAGGGGTCGTGAATTGAGAAATCAAAAATGTCATTGATCCAATAAAACAGTTTTTAACAAATTCAAGCTCAGAAGACTAATTTGGAATTGTCACATTAAGTCACATGTGTGAGAAAGAGAGAGTTAGTGAGATGAGAAGGAGAGAAGAGAGATACAGGATCACTGGACTTAAAATAACATTACTTTCCAAATCCTAATGTATTTTGTTAGTTTGTTTTTTTCAACTATGTGTGATATTTGTTTATTCGGCACAGTTCACTGTGAAATCTGGTAAATAACTCGCATTTCAACGCAGATTTGACAGACAGACTTTTCCTGCAAGATATGGACCCAGCAGTAATGGCACAACATCCAAGTAATAATGTTAATTGTAATCCAGATAAGGCCAGGCTTGTCTTTAACCCCTCTGACAGGTTTATTTGGAAACCCCAGGACAAAAAGTCACCACTGTGCCTCGGCAATAATGGGACCCGAACCCTGAAGATCACGTTGTTTTCAAATACCGGCAGGCAGGAGCGGAGCATACGCATGCTGACAGTGCTCTTCTCCCAAAAAAAAAAAAAAAAAACTACACAAAGACTCTGTGTATCCTTGCCTGTGAAAGGGAAACGTCTTTCATCGGCTACAATGCTCATCACTCCAGCCTCTTTATGCCACAGGAAAAGATCTAAATATAATGCTATAATATTTTCATTATATTTAATATTATAATATTATATTTCATATGCAAGATGTAGGCCAATCATAGCAGTGGCTATTTAAATAGAATCCAAGCAGACATACCCCTTCCAACAGAGAGTTCAAAGCAGAGTGATAAAATCAGTGTAGTAAATGGTTTTAATTATGAAAAATTTTGCAGCACTATGAATGCACTTCATGAAATATTATGAAGTAAAAAACATTAAATGCATTCATGACCTCTTTAATGTTAGGTGACTTTCATTTTAGAGTTAGAACCTTTATTTTGCAACAAATAAAACTATTTCTCAATCTCAAAAGCCGCCTCTGAGAACATATTTACTAATATATATATATATATATATATATATATATATATATATATATATATATATATATATATATATATATAAATAATGTATATATATATATATATAATATGAATCTATTTATATTTATATTAAGTAAATATATATATAAATTATTGTTTAAATATTCTTAAAAATTGGTGAACGGAAAGAATGTGAAGACCGTTTAAACAGAAAATGCTGCCCCTTCCTGTTCAAACGGTCTTCACATTCTTTCCATTCTTTAATCAGCAGACATCTCCATGTTGGGCTGGAACTTGAACCGATTGATCAAGAGGCAGGTTAACTGCCATGAATAGTCCAATGAAAACTCGAAAAAATATGAAGAGAATTTACCAACCTGATTTGGTGACATTGAGCTGAACTTTGATTGACTCATACAGGTGGCAGTAATGATGATGCAGGTTACAGGAGTAGATCCCTTTATCACTCATTGCAACATCTGTATGAAGGGACACAAAAAAATAGTTTTATATATCTAGAAAATTAACATTGGAGCTTTCCCTGGAAGTTCTGAAGATTGAAGGTTAGTTTGATGTGTGAAAGTTATATAGGCCTTATATAGTTTGAATACTTGAGCAGTTCGAAGGAATTGCAAATTATAGCTAGGTGGTTTCTAAAGTGTTGTTAGGCCGTTTCTAGAGTGTTTTAAATGGACATACATATACAGAGATTGATTAATTGTGATATTAATAAGTAACATTTGTGTTGCCTAAAGTCTCTCACCTTTAATTACCAATGAGAAGTTGCCATCCTTAAAAGCAGTCTTGGGCATGTTAATGCGTCCCTGGTTGTAGCCATTGTAGATGCGCTGGTCTCCAGCAGAAAACATGTCTAAAACACGTTCCATTGCATGGTCCGGACCACTACGAAGTAAATCCCAGTGTACTACCCGTTGGCGGTCCTTCAGGCGGTCTTGGGTCCATACCATTCGCTGACTATGACACTGCAATATGGCCTGTGATCCCTGGGAGGCACTGATATTGTACATGGCCACCACCACGCCACTGCCATCACTTTGGCCTAGCACTGAGACACAAAGGGCAGGTTTCACGAAAACAGATTAGGTCAATTTTTGAAAAACACTGTCATATGTGATTACTTAAAGTAAATGGAGCAGTACTGTTGCTATAAACCATATGTTTATACAGCAGCAGCAAACTAATATTTAGAGCATTCTCGGTCCTGTAGGTATACTACTGTTCAAAGGTTTCAGATCGGTAAGATTTGTTTTTGTTTTTGTAAAAAGTCTCTCTCTCTATATACAGTATATTCATGTAATTTATTCCTGTGATGGTAAAGATGAATTTTCAGCATCATTACTCCAGTCTTCAGTGTCACATGGTCCTTTCAACATTTAATAATATTTTGTTGAAACCGTATTTTTTTCCAAGATTCTTTGATGAACAGAAAGTTAAAAAGAACGGCATTAATTTAAAATAGAAATCTAATGTAACATTGTTTACCATCTTTACTGTCACTTTTAGACATTTTAATGTGTCCTTACTTAATAGAAGTATACATTTATTTAAAAAAAACAAAACAAAAATTCAAACTGACCTTAAACTTTTGAATGGTAGTATATATTTTTGGTAATTACGACATTAATGTAAGGTACTCGATCCTGTCAGGCATGTGGTGCGGGAGGACGAAGGAGATGAGGAAGGCAGGAATCGAGGCAACTTCACTTTATTCAAAAACTCAAAAGAAACACATATGAGCAAAAAAACATATGTGGGCTTAAATACACAAGGAATTATGGGGAACAGGTGACAAGACTAACAAGGAACATGATTGACAAGACAGGTGAACGAAATGACGCAGAGAAGCACACAGAAGGAAACAGGAAGAGTGAGGAGACACAACATGTGTCATGAAACAGCAGGGAACGAGCAGCAGGTTCCAAAACTTAAACTGTCTTTATTCATAAAACAAAAAACAAAACACTTTAAATAACAAAACAGAAACAGCACACTTGTGGAAAAACTGGAAGTACAAGGAGACCAAGGAGAACAAGGAGACAGAGAACACAGCATCAACACACAGGAAAGTACACCACAGAGTCACAATGACAACATCAACAACCGACAAAGACAAGGGAAACACAAGAGGGTTTTATACACAAGGGAATGACGAACACCTGGGTAGACTAACGATGTAAGTGATGACAAGACAGGTGCAGGAAGGGCATACACAGAGGAGACCCGGAAGTGAAACATGACATGACTGAGACAGGAAGTGACAAATGACACAACACACACAGGAAGTGCACAATTGACACACCGGACAGGACTAAAGGTAACAACATGACTGTGACAGATACAGTTTTGTTATAGCTTTATGGTTCAAATTATGCACTTACCAGGGCTGAAGAGGAATGAAGCCAAAACTGTAAAATAAGCAAACAGAAAAAAACTATTTAAGATTAAATACACAGTGCTGATCTAGGCCTCAATTGTATCCCTACAGATTAAAGACCATAGATACTATCGGTTTTCAGAGATCACAGTTTAGACAATCAGTTCTGAAAAATCATCATCGTGTTTTATAGGAATCAATAGTTCCTATTATTGGAAAGATACAGTAATACACAAAGAGATAGAGGAATGCAGTGACAGCCAAGCCAAGTTTCCCTGTTTGTAAAAAAAAAAAAAAAACTTTGTCAGCAAACATTTTGGGAAAAAAATAGTAGCACCAATATTTTGCATTTGCATCACTTATGTCTGAAAGCACTATTTATGAATGTTTGTATGAGTCTGTAACTCTCAGAAATAAACGCCTCTCCTTACCCCTGCAGGAAGAGACAAAACAACCACAGCTAATAAATCATTCCTTTGTAATCGAAAGTCAATTTTACACTTAAAATATAAATATTTAACTAGACATTACATAAGACCATATTATTCTCATATTATTGATATTTAAGACATTCACTCTCTTCGCTCACTTTGACGTTCATGAGAAAAGTAACAATGTCTGAATCATAAACAAATTGGTAACACTCAAAAAAAAAAAATCCCGTTAGTAATGCATAAACAATGAGTAATATATTTGTTACAGTAATAATTCATCTTTGTTAACATTATTTAATAAAAATACGGCTGTGATTATTCAGCTCAGGTACATTAAATAATATTAACAGACGCAACTTTTGTTTTAATCATAAGTAAATGCTGAAATTAAGTATTTTTCATTGTTAGTATTAACAAATCAATTTCTTTTTTCTGACTCCATTGGCCCAATTCCATTTCTTCATTCAATCGACAAATAAATTGTCAGATCTGATTCATCAAATTAATCACTGAATCAGCAGTTAACAGCTCACTGGATTGGAATATTATCAGAGAATAATGACTCACATGCATGTTCCAAAGTTATTGTAAGGCTTCAGAATGCACAATGGACTACTTTTAATAAACGTTTTAAAACAACTTTAGGTGAGGAAATTATGACAGAATTTTCACTTTATGAACTTTATGACTAAGGGAGTGGTTGAATAGTCCCAGCTCTTGCATTAAGAGGGTCTGGGACAAATCAACCACTCCCTTAGTCATAAAGTGGTAACATTTTCTGTGCTTCCTTTTTCAACATGCTAGAAATATAAGAGATTTAAGTTATACGTTTTTTATTTGACTCGCACAACCTCCACATTTAACGACATACAGTACAAAACAGACACAACATTGTGAAAAACAGCATTTCATGAAAATTCGGAGCAGTGTAGTTCTTTTTGCACAGCTGTCTTTAACAGCTGTGATGACATCTGTCACTGTCTGTCCAATAGACAGTTCCTCTGAAAGGTAACTTAACTTATAAAACTTTTCTAAAACTTCTACAATAAAGAAAAAAAATTACAGTATTACTTTTCACATGAGATTTCAACGTTGAAGGTTGTTGCGTGTCATAATGATTTTGTGTCAAATGAGAAAAAAGGAAATACTTTTGAGAATGTACAGCAAATCCTGAGGGCAATAGAAAGGCAGTAATAAGGATGTGTTAGAAGCCAGAGAAACCACAAACATCAGAGCGAAAGGCAGAGGAGGTGGAGGGAGAGGGAGAAGGAGAAGGAGAGGGTCAAGGGTTTGGAATCTGCTGAGGAAGCACTTTGAAATGCAGCAGCTTGTCCGTATGCATATTTCATTCATAGTCGCACACTCATAATCACACTAATGTGCTGTGGGCAAAGCTACACCTGCACATGAGACTGTGAACCTACAAAACCTCATCTCACATATCTGTCAAATTACATTCTTCTTTCAAATTAAAGGGACAGTTGACCCCCAAATTACAATTCTGTGCCATTTGTTCACTCTCAAGTCGTTCCAAACCTGTGTGACTTCCTTTCTTCTGTGGAACAGAAGAATATTTTAAATAATGCTCGGGTCCAAACAATACAGTTTTTCACTGAAAAAAGTCAAGCAGGTTTGGACATTAGGTTAAGTAAACAATGAAACTTGTAATTTTTCAGTGAACTTTCCCTTTAAGCTTTTAGCAGTAAAATATGTAATATGTCATTAGCTTGACAAAACGTTTGAACAGATTTTCAGAATGTATGGAAGAAGTTTAAAAATCAATTTCATTAAACTTCTCTCACTCTTGGTTTCTATAGTAAATGTTCAATTTTCTAAGTCTGAGCTCAGATGTTCTTTTATGATATTCGTGGAACAGAACTTCAAAGGAACTGAATATAATTTAATAAAGAACTGTATTTCTAATGATGGAAATGAATTCATAAACAGTTCTACACCAGAAATAAGCCAGTCTTCTCAACCTCCGCCTAGTAGAAAACTCTAAGCAGTGTTGTTTGTCAGAGGCCTAGGTATATTTAAACACCTTGCAGCCAAGGTTTGTTTACATGGGTTAAAATATAGTACACTTTTGTTGTCTTACAAACCTGCTGGGTGTGCAGAATCATAATGTTATGGGATTTGTAACTTAAAATAAAAACTATAATAGCATGTCAATTGTATTCATTTGAGCCGAATGGTCAAGATATTGAGTATTTTCCTTTCGTAAGTCAATGTACGGAGAATCCAGCAGGTTGGATGGATGGACCAAACACCTTTAGAAGTTAATATAGAGGGAAAGACAGGTCCAGTTCAAACAAGGGTTAGTTTATTGTGAAGCATCAAGCTCTAATTAAAAAAAAGAAAGAAAAAGAACTGCCAATGAGGCAAGTTTTAACTCACAGAAATTGGGTAATCATAAGTTTACAATACTGACTCAATCTGCAATAAGATGAGTAGGACTAAATAATAGTACAGCTTCACTTGCTTTAAATAAAACCGTATGTCTTTACTGTTTGTGTCAAATGAATCACCCTGAGTCACTCTTGAGACTTGACATGCAATTCTATGCCCAATGTGTTAGGTAAGGGGAATTTTCTTTTTTCACTCTGTTTTCTGTGCAGAGACATCCAAAAGAATAAGCTTCGGCTTTTACACACTTTAACAAAGCCAACGTGGATAAACATCTCATGCCCGCCACCTGAATTCCCCCACGAACAAAATAAAATTCCACACCACATCTGGGATTTATTTCACAAAATGCCCATAAATATTGTTCCTTTGCTTTTTCCGTTTTCTTTATGTGCTTAACTTTTGGTGCTCATGTCATGCAACTCAGTTTTGTTGGGAGCAGAAACTGTTCTTTGGGTTACTTCAAAACAAAGTCATCCTTCTTGGACACAGGTTTGAGTGGATCTGCGCCGGCTGGTTTTGGCATTTGGGTCTGGGTCTCCACAGAGCAAAATACAGACTGAAAACCCATTACATGACATTATAAAAAGTTTAAACAGAAGATAATATTCACAAACATGTACAATGACTCTCAAGAGACATGCAAAGACATACACACTCAGGTAAGGGGAGAGTGTCCTGACTTGTTTCTTGCACATAAACACTCACACTTTGATGTAGTTTATACAAAATTAGGCTATATGTTTTTTTAGAAGTCTGTTTAAATGCATAATAGACGATCATGTGTCCTTCTATCAGCAGTCAACGTACATAGAACCATAATAGAACATCAGTAACTTTGCTTTTACTGGAAAAATCAGATACTCACGTTTAGCCAAGAAAAGCGCTCGAGCGCACCAGGACAAAGCTGAGTTCTTCATGACCGGCTTTAGGATGTGTTGAAAACAATATAAAGCCGAATTAACAGGATTTATTCACCTGAAAAATATTTATCGCGAAGGAACACTTGCTGTTTGTCGACCAGCGACATCAGCAGCGGCGGTCTGCTCTACTGACCCACCTTCAGTCTTCACAGTCCCTCCGCCTGGCCTGCCCCCTTTAAACACCAACAAACCCTCGAACAACCGCCTTTGTTCATATTCCTGCAAATATGCAATTCCAACAGGGATATGACCTAACGAGCAAATATGAACACTTCAAACATTTTCTCATAAGAAAATGAAATCCTACAGAGAAAGTCGACGTCCTGGTTTTATTCAAATGTTTACTAGTCGTTCGAATGCTTCGCGAACTTTCGCGTTCCCAAGATAAACTTTACATTTGCTGATACACTTTTGTGCTGTCTAACAAAACGTTTGCGGTACCCGAAAAACTTTGCGTTCGCTTGCAAAAGCAGAATTTCCTCTCCCACCTCCTATTTCCATCACAAAACTGAACGCAGAGTTTATTTGAGAAACGCATAAAGTATGTACAATCCGCACCGTTTCCTTTCATTTAAAACGTATTTGTATGTAACAATCTGTTATTTTTAATATTTACAGATGATCATACAATTGCATGGTACCATATTGTCTTTGATATACAGTAGTGTGTAGTGTAACACCTGGTAAGAATTACTGATGGTGCCCCCCAGTCGTTGTTTCCTCAAGGTGTTGTTGATGTTGGTTATATAGGCCACAATGCAGACTCAGCTCCAGAAATGAGCAATAAAACTCTATGGGACAAACAATAAAGACAGCCTCATTTTCCTAAGAACCCAAAGACGTCTGCCAGCAATGAGAAGGGGGAACTGTATTTATACAGCAAGGCATACTTTATAATGATGTGAAAGCAGACATATTCATGCTCAGTTAAACATTATTACTGTACTACATTATAAATATGAGATATTGTGATAACTGATATAGTTTAGCACATTTGTTTCGGAAAGGTAAGAAGTGCCTTAGTGGATATATTGCCTTTTCCTGTTCATATTTTGGGTTTACATAAAAATTATGATGATGGGAAAAAAATACATGACCTGTAATCATATTACTCCACTAGCTGTACAAACAGCAAATGAAGTCAGATGTTTTTTTGTTTTTGTTTTACAATAGTAGACCTTTGCTGCCACCTTCTGGATTAAGTAAATATTGCAACTATTATTGCAACTATTTGACAGGTCAACAGCTAAAACCATGCTGCTTGCAAAGATTACAAAAAGGAAAACATCCACATAACATCAACATTAGGATTACTCAGTGCAGTCAATCTGAGACACTTCTTTTGACGTCCTTTTTTTGGAATGTCTTCTCATTAACTAGAAATTATATCATTCATTCAGTTTTGTAAATAAACAAAATGGACACATTTTGGTAGTGCATTTGGTATTTGAAGCATTTTAATTGAAAGTGGGTTCCTTTCGTTCTTGTGGGAGCACTGTGCAAATTTGTAACCTGTAAATATTGAAGCTACATACATATGTAAACTGATCAAATCCAATCCAAGATTCAGCCCTTGTTATGATGTCAAAAGACAAATTAGAGACCGTGCCAAAAAGAGACATAACAATCAAAAGGCATCAACAATAAGGAAATTTTCTACAAAACAAAGCAGGTTCAATAAATACCATATTTACAGAACACTGAGAAAAAACAAATCCATGCAATTTGATTTTTATTGTGGCGTTTGAAGCTAAAGTAGTCCACAGTTCTTTTTATATATATTTTTTTCACAAGTGTGATTCAGTAAATTCATGAAAAGCCCTTAGGACTCAAGAGGTCAAATATTTTTTCTGTCTATCAAACAAAATGACAATTGATTCTACGATTAAGAGTGCTTTAGAGTTTATATTCATGCTTTTTTGTGATAACAGACCTCCACAGGGCCGTAATGCATGAAGTACAAGTTAGAAGTTAGATAGAATGTGATTCTTTTTCAGTCCCTTTTACTCTGCAAAAGCCCTGACTGTTGCATCGTTAAATAAAAATTGATTAACTAAGTCTCTTTCATTCATTGTCAGACAGACATTAAACAAAATGTATGACCCTTCAACTTTATAGTTAATATTAAATTACTGAATTATGGTCATGGCTTTTAAGTAAGAGTTCCACAGCGTTCTCCCTGGTTTCTTCCTGTCACTGAGTTGCATGTCCCCTTGGGCGCACGTCTTTGTAGATGTAGTCTTGGACCAAAGACAAGTCCCACCAATAGACCAGCTAATGGCATCAGCTTCATTTACTCAAACATTAAACTTCCCTAGAGGAAGAAAAAGCAGTATAGGGTTAATATAAATAGCAAATAATCAAATTTGATCTTTTTTACATTATTTTGAAGCAGCTGGTAACAATTATAGCGTTTCGTAACACCAAGTCATTCAGTAAAACATCAAAGAACAATTAGAGACCATCCACTAGGTAAAAATAGATACAATACACGGAAAATTGTGAAAAACTCAGTACTCAGATGCAGTCATTCTCTCAGAAGGTCCAATTCTCTAATAACTCTGGGTGGAGACTGAGATTTTTAGATAAAACACACTAGGGACAAAAGCCCCTGGATGTTGAAATGCCAGCTTCCCACAGACGACTAGACAATAGGGTTTTGGCTATCCTGTGGCTCACTGAGATCACTGTCTCACCCTATTAAAAGCTATATCAGAACATTGTCTTCTAATGAGCTAACGATGTGCCACACTTTTGTGGCGAACATTAACAATGAGGAGGGTATGCTGTGCAAGCTTGTCTGAACAATGAGGGGACAGTTTTGTAACAACCTGCAGGAACAATCTGTCAACAAGCTATTAGTGATTTTGGGGGGTACATTCTAATGCCTAGTGTTGACATCCCTTTATAGCAACTTTATAGAAATGGCTGAATTACCTTGTGCAGTTTGTGAAGAAAAACAAGGACTATGAGGCTTGTTTTAATTGTAACTTGCTTGTGGATACACAACTGAAAGTATAAACTTTTGCATTACGTTTTAGGGTCTTTTCACTACAAAATGTATTTCTCATTGCAGAAAATGATCTTGTTGGGAGTAATGCATTACAAGTCAATTGAGTTATGTAATTAGATTACTTTTTACAAGTAACTAGTAAAGAAATGCATTAAGGATTAAGTATTAATCAAAATGAACAAAATCAGTGATATGCAAAACCAGAATACTATGCAAACCTCCAATAATTAAATGTTAAATAAAATAAGTATTTTTAAGCATTTAATTTCACTTTATTGAACAAAGTGCTTGCTGCTAACCTTCGATGATTCAGTTAAACCATAAGCAAAAATCACTTGAGTTTTTCTTTTTTTATTGGTGAAGTGTTTTTCTATTCTTCTACAATCCAGAATGGCAGTACAGCTGAAAGGTTTATTTTAGTTACTGTACATGTGTGACATTTCTTCAGCCTTATTATGTCAGAATTTTTATTTACATTTAGCCAAAAATACTTTTTGGAGTTCTATAATGAAACAAAAACAAACAAAAAGCCCAGTCCAGGGGCATATTCTTCGTACGTCGCTTACTACATCCAAGATCAGTTGACACATCCGGGATGAGATAATCGCGCTAACTATGATCTGGATTATTCGGTTCTTCAAACGCACCTGTTGTTGACGATTAGTTTAGCTGGATTGAGTTATCTGAGATCATTGCGCGTTCATGTGCTGGCTTAAAAGGGGATATGTATCGATAGTAGAAACACTGATCAGCAACATTTTGATTGGTCAGCGAGCACGGCTGAAAGAACGCGCGCAGTATTTCTCGGCGCGCACGTCGCTGAATTTCAGTGTTTAATTAAAACACAAGGCAACACTTTAAAGATGCAAAAGCCAGGAGAGAGGGCTGGCAAAAAGTTGCCGACAAATTAAATTTGTGAGTAGCCTAGTGATCGTGTGTGTAATTATATTGACTCATATTGTACTGTATTTCATAATCATCTTTTATATTAGAGTCACCACAGAATCCACTAGAACTTGGGAACAAGTAAAAGTAAAAAGGCAAAAATATTCTGCAAAATAGTATCTTTAGTACTTAGTAAAAAAAAAGTCAATTAACGAAATAGAATTGCAAAAACTAATAAAGCAAAAAGTCAGACTTGAGATTGAATTGCTTTAAGAGGAACTTCAAAGTTAATAAAATACACGAATAAACACACTGTACTATTGAGGACCTTGCATGATTTATTTATTTCATTCCACAGGCAAGATATGATCAGCTGGATTTTTTTTTTAATAAATAAAATAAACTGTAAACTAAACTGTGTGCAAAGTTCCCTTTTTTTCAAAAATGACTGCTTGAGTGCTGGTAAACTTTGCGAATGGCACGACACACAGCACTTTCACAATGTTCTCCGCATCTCCAACAGTGTAATTGAACGTGCCGCTCGCAAAGTAGCGCAAGGCAATACATACAGTTTGAGCTGTTGTTAACACACGACTAATTGTATCTAAATTAACTAGATAGATTATACCCTCACGTGAAAAACGAAATATATATTATATATATAATATTTTTTATATATTATAATTATTATAATTAAATTAAATTATATTGCACCTTCAGCAAAATAAAAATAAAAAACGGACAGGACATGTTGCGACAAACTTCCCATATCACCTCCGCTTATAAAGCGGTGAACTAATCCTGCTAACTTGAAGTAAGCCTGCTCCGAGCAGGTTCACTTCAGCGGACCTGTTACTATGACAACAAGTCCCGGATGAGCGTCGAAGAACCGAACAATCCAAGATCATGCGAAATCGTCAACAATCTAATCCAGCTAAGTGAGTTAGCGAGGTACGAAGAATATGCCCCAGGTGAAGAAAAGTAACGCAAGGTAACGTAACAAAATGAGTTACTTTTTAAGAGACTAATGCAATATTGTAATGCTTTAAATACTGTAATAACTTACATTTTACATTTATGCATTTGGGAGACGCTTTTATCCAAAGCGATTTACACTGCATTTTAGGTACACATTAACATTCTAGTTAGTTCTTTTTCAAAGTATCTTTTAACAACACTGTTCAGAAATTTAGTACAACAAATACTACCAAATTGTTCTTTATAAATGTACACTATTGTTCAAAAGTTTGTAGTCAGTAAGATTCTTTATTTATTTTATAAATGTATATTTTTCCAAAAAAGGATGCATTTAATTAATCAAAAGTGAGAGTAAAGACATTTAGAATGTTACAAAGATTTCTATTTAAAGTAAATACTTTTTCTTTTTTTTTTTCTTTTTTTACTTTTTCTTCATCAAAGAATCCTGAAACAACTTTTTTTTCAGTGATATAATAATTTTATTGATCAGCAAATCAGCTGTTTTTAATGATGCTGAAAATTCTGTTTTGCCATCATGAATAAATTGCATTTGAAAAAAATATTTAAAATAGAAATCAATCATTGTAATAATATTTCACAATGTTATAGTTTTTTTTTAACATTATTTTGATCAAATAAATGTAGCTTTGGTGAGCATAAGAAACTTATTTTCAAAAACATTTAAAAAAAATCTTACCGACCTCAAACTTTTGAATGGTAGTGTACTTTAAATTGACAATATTTATATTGCTATTTTTTGCATTAGTATAATATTTTCATATCCAAAAAAGCTCCTAAAGAGACATAGTGAAAGAAAGAAAATATAAAATGGGAGGGAGAAAAACTTTTGTGTTCTCCTCCCTCAAGAAACTTTGAACAGAAAAGTTTTTCAAGCGAACACAAACTTTCTTGGGGGGATGTAAAACTTTGATGTGAATGCAAAAGTATTGAAATATATGTTTTCCTCCCATCTCATATTTTTTCCACCACCATGTCTCTTTAGGTGCTCCGTCGTTACTAACAACTAAAATAATGACAAAAAATACCCCAAAATAGGCTTAATTATCTTCGTGTAGGATAAATATATCAAATATTTGTTATATTTTATGCATTATAAAATATACAAATATGTCTTAATATTAAGTGTGATTGTAGACTTACGATGCTGTCAGTGTTGAATTGAGCACCATGGTAGCACGTATCCTGTGTAACTGAGCAACTGTCAGTTTTTTATGCTGCTGATGTGGCTGCTGGGAAAGCACTAAGTCACTCTTTTCCTCCAGACCACCAGGTGGGAGTGTCTCAATCTCTGTAATCTCACAGTCTGCTTGGCCATTGGGGCAGCTGTGGGTCGTTTGCACATACTTGGCCTCTGCTCTCCTAAGAGTGTTTGTCAATTTCCTCGACAAAGCTTTTGAATCCTCACGGAGGCCTTCTTCGTCAGCCTGGAATAACTCAGGGCTGTGAGACGTGTGTTTGGCGAGGTGTGTCAAGCTCTTGCTTACATTGTTCCTGCCAAAGGGGTGGAGAGGACCAGTGAGGCATTGAAGGAGGTCATCTTCTGAGCGGGACCTGAGGGTAAAGTGCTGCAAGTAGTCTGGCCGGGGTTGGACAGGCGAACGGCGCCGCAGCGTTTGGGAACGACAACCCGTGACCTGAGGCATCTCAGAAAAGTCATTCTTCTGCCCAAGCTCCTCACTGTTTGCATGGTCATGGTCTAAAACGTAGGACTCATTTACAGTAATCTGGGAGCCATTCCAGGTTATTGAATCCTCCTCCTCACCATCTTCATCATCCTCGAATGCATCCTCTTCCTCCCCAGCATCGGTCTCCTCTCCTTCACTCTGGCAAACCGCTCCTTTTAGATCAAGTTCTGTGATCAGGGACTGAGGTGAGAGTGTTCCATACGCGCTGTCTATAGAAAGAGAGCGACTTTCTGCATCCAAGTCCGTTGTGACCAAACCACCCAGAACTTCCAGAGTTTTGCTGTCACTAGTAGAGAAGGAATCCGGCAGGTTTGAAGAATCAGACAGCAGGGAATTTTTTAATGATGTAGTCTGAACAGTCGACAGTGACCCAACCTCCTCTGCTTCTTCCATGGCAGCCACGGAAAGAGTTTCCGTGGAGCCATCAGAGTGACTTGGTGAAGGAGAGAGGCTTTTGGAAGGGAAATTAATATTTATTAGATTGCTTGATGTAGCATTCATCAGTTTTTGCATTCTATGGAAAATGAGCCCATGTTCTTGCCATTGCTAATGCCTACAGGAATAATCTAAGTACTGTCTTAATAGAGTCTATAAGGAATCATTTATAAACAGTACCTCTTGTCTAGAGGCTCTCTGTGCTGTAGTGATGGAGAGCTGGAGGTGGACATGCTACTTTCCGTCTCATCCTCATCTCTGTCATCTGTGTCATCTCTCTGGGACTCAGAGCGAAGTCTCTGGAGCTTGTTCTGCGTGGAAAAACTCTTCATATTAAAGCTAACAATCTAGCCCAATGATTTTAAGAAACCAACCATTATTAACCAAACGTTTGCAGTGCAATATTTAATTCTAATACCTGTGCATTGTAGATTGCCTCAATCCAGCTGCGGCCCTGAGTGCCACTGTTGGCCTGAAAGCAATAGGAGGCCACTGCACAGCGAAACTCATTGAGGTAGATAAGGAGGAAGCTTCCTGGGTCTTTCAGCTCTCGGCACACTACGTTATGGATGACGAGAGGCTGCCGGATCACCTTTACTTTCTCCACACGCTTCACCGGCTTAGTAATCAGCAAAACATCAGTGAACAGGAAACAGTACACATCCATCTGTCGGAAACAGGAGGTAATGGAGACCGGTGAGAAGCTTTTGGACAACTATTGGCTGTTGGTTAAAAATCTATTTCTTACTAAAGTGCACTCAGAAATGCTGGCTCTGTTTCTTCTTGTTTTAAGAAATAAAAATAAGAAATCGTACCCTGCTCTCTTTACCCTCCTTCATCTTCAGAGCTCCCTCTAGGAGCAGTTGACGAGTCTCTTCAGGTGGGGCGCCCATCACTGGAGCGGTCAGGTCAAATTGATTATATTCCCTGAGGATCTGAAGGATTGATGCATGATTATAAAGACATCAAATAGATAATGGAGGTGCTTCTTGTTTCTTCAGTAAATTACAAAATATACCCAAGATACAAAATCTCATATAAGCCAGACGACATACGAAAGCCTCATTGTGTCTCACCCTCTCCACTTCCTCGCTGGCCCCCTCCACAGCCTCATATGCCTCTATACGTCCAGCAATAGCAGCCAGCTTCTGTTTTTCCTCCCTCTGTCTCATTTGTGAGTCCACACAGTTAATGAAGCATTCAACAGCAGCCACCTGACAAAAAAATAATAATAATAAATAAATATATATATGCTCCTAATTACAGTGCAGTGGAGTCCAAACTGTTTATATAGGTTTATATATATTAGCATAACTATTTGAAAGGAGAAATTGAAGTATATCTTCCCACAACTCTACAAAGGATAAGTGGTTTGGAGAATAGATGAAGGGATAGAAGTATATGTGAAATATTTATTCTGCAATAATATAATATAATATTTGTATAATATAAATAATATACTATAGTTATATTTTTTTATTTCCTAGAATCTAAGAAAGTAAACATTGTCTCAGACTTTTGAACCCTGTTGTATATTAATTATTAACTATTACAGTAATCCCTCACCACTTTGCGGTTTAAGTTTCGCGGCCTCAGTGCATCGCGGATAAAAAATAAAATAAAACAATAACAATTGAAAAATACCGCTATATCGGCAGCCATATTGCAGAAAGCAGCGTTGCTTCATCGTGATGCGAGAGAATCGGTTTCTCAGGATGCCAGACAAAGAGAGAAACTCTTTGTACACACCCACGGGCACTCAGACAAGGCACGTGATTGGTTCCCGAACCGAGATCGACGAATGAGAGCACGAGTGGATGTATCCCGTGAGCTGATTGGCTGATCCTACTTTGCAGATTTGCACCGGTCCACATTAACGAGAGATCACTGTACTTATATTTTCAAAACTAATCAAACAAAAACAAATGTCTATTTTTTTATTTCATAAGATAGATAATTCTATTTGGCATTGACTGGCAATACCAGTGGCTTGAATACATTATTGTAAATAATATTAAAATAAATGATATACTACACATGGGCTTTATTTCAAAGATTTAATCTCTCACCATTCTGTTAATGGCCTCACGAGTTGGTGGGTCATCAGTTTTTTTCAGCACACTCTTGAGCAGCAGTGGGTACTTAGTGAGTCTTTGATGAGGCTTCACTAACATGTCTGTCAGCTTCAGCCGGTTGCACTGTTTATGAGTCTCTGCCCACTACAGGATGGAAAAGTTTATTGAAAGTCTCATTTGGTGAACAATCATAAACATACAATCAGAGCACAAGCAGACCTTAAGGGAATCACTGAGTCATAATGAGGTTGGTGTTACAATACAGGTTGTTATGCTAAAGACCGCTCATATATGATGAACCATCAGAGGTGCCTTTATATTCACCGCCAGACAAATCCTTCAAAGGTTAATTAGTGTGACTGAAGAGCAACTGAATTTGGATGGTAATAATTACTCACAGTTACGTATATTCTGAAGAGCTCATTGTCTTTCAGTAAAGTGCGCATGTACTCCATACAGCCCTCTTCTTCCATGCAGTAACGGATGTAGGGCTTGAACCTGAAACCAAACTGCATAAAAAATGACATCAGGTCAGTGTAATTTACAAATCTAGGGGTACTTTTAACTTTTAAGTCTTAAAAAAATGAAAGTGAATGAAAGAAAATGGCTACGTGAGATAGTGTGCCCACTCACAGTACTGAAGCCTGTATGTAGTTCAGTGGGGTTGAGCACTGATCTTTTCTGCCTGGCTTTCTCTAGTGCCGGCAACATGACCTCAGACCACAGGGATGTATGCAGTTGCACAATGTCTTGAATGTTGCTGAAGAGACGCACAGGTTCGACTTCACTCAGTAAACCACTCTCCTGGAGGTTCAGCAGGCCACATAGGAACAGCTGGAGAAAGAGGTAGAGATTGTGATCATACCATTATAAACTGTCACAAGTAACATAAAAGTACCATAAATGCTACAGTCAATATGAGCACTAGAAAATGTAACTATTGTAATTTCCTTATGGTCCTGTTGAGAACCATGAGACCTATTTCAATGGAATTATCACATATTTACACAGCTTAAGCAAGGACAATGCTAATGTACTGAAGTAAACATCAGCAGGTTCTTACATCGGTAATGACGTGCAGTTTCTTGATGTAGTCTGACTCCGTCTGCAACAGTTCCCATATGGCCTCTTGCTGATGGCACTGACGTCTGGTTAAAATCTACAAGAAAAAATGTTTTAATTTAAAAACTAAATATATAAAATAGCAAGTTGGGTCATTGGTAGGATTTTCTGCTTGTCTTTGTACTCATCTGAAAGAGAGAGTGTACTGTAGAGTTTAATAATTACAAACATCAGCATTTTGTTACGTTAGTTAGTCTTGCAAAACCGATCACGCCAAAATAAAAAAATGACACGACAATAAAACATCCACCTCCATGACACTGCAAAGACCTAACACAAAAACATCAATAGAAAAGCTGAAGTTATAAAACCATTCATAACTGATGATAGCCACTAATCTGACAGGTTTATCATTGCGCATGATGTCAGATGATGTTGATCCAGAATTTATTATGGGTTATAACATCCTAATGGATCTATATGAACTTTCTCAAAGCAATATGTTTACGTTTACCTCAGGATTCTCCAAAAGTTGCTTCCAGCTCTCTTCTAGCTCCAGGTTGGGCTCCTCTTCCCAGGAGTCTCTGTGGAACGAGAGCTGCGGTGGCATCTTGGGTAATCCGAACATAGTGTATGAGTATAGCTTACTCTGCAGTTGTTCCACACGATCACACTCCTGAGAAGAGACATTTAAATATTAAATAAGTGGAGAGGAAATCAAAAATTAATCATTAAAAGTCTATAATATTTAGTTTAAATAAACTAAAAATAAAACACTAGAAAAAAACTGAATATCAATAATTTTAAGTGAATTTAGACATCACACATAATTAAATGGATATGCATTTTGAATTTGAAAAAAATTTAACAGTTTTATTAAATTATTATGGGTTTTGAAGATTAACTTATGTATAAATTAAGACAAATATGTATAAACAATAGGGAAAATAAGATAAATTAAATATTTATATATCATCTAATAAAGATATGGTACTGATATATTGTGCAACTGAAGCATAACATCAGCTTTTTAAAATAAGAACAAATGGAAAATGATGTCTTTATTTTACTCCAGAGTTATGTTTAATACTAGACACAAAATGATTAGTCATACTATATATTAATACTATGATGTATTGTTTGCAGCATGGAGTAAATCTCAAAACACATTTAATGATCTCATAAGCCATGGTCACCCCCTAGCATGCATTGTTGTCCATACCGGACCAACGTCACGCTATTATATGTGATTTTTACAAGCGTCACAAAGAGAGGAAGAGGTCCCGGCCTGAGCTTTGACCCCAAGTTTACACTCCTCCTGACCAGTCAGAGGGAGTCACCCAACCTAAATCTCTAGGGCATGCAAACAAAAACACACCAAAGGTCCCTGCACGTGAGGGAAAAGGGAGTATGGACTTATAGGAAATGTCTACTTGTACATATTCTTGTTTTTGGTCAGCTTTTAAGTGGAGCAATGCTTTTGACAATTTGATATCTCTTCCTTAGTGGTTACACACTCGCTCAAGTGTGAAATGCAAAAAGCTTGCCAAGAATAATATAAGCACTTGTTTTGCATATGGGAAAGTCCCTTGCACAAGTAAAACAACCCTTGGATGCTCACAGATGCTGACCTTCCCAAGAGAGCCGTTTCCTGAGTTGGAACTGAAGAGGCCGCTAAAACGGCTGGCGGCGCGGTTCCTCCAGCGGTCTGTACCCATTATAGATCCAGGGAGAGAACCACTCAACTGGGATATAGAGTCTTGATTGGGGACGCTGGCATCACCCAGAAACTCTGGCATGTTCTTTCGCCGACGCGCTTGACCCTGTCAAAGACAGAAAGTGAGAGAGAGAGAAAAAAGAGAGGTAATGAGAAAAAGGAAAAGTAAACACAGACCAATGCTTGAATTGAGGGGTGGGCTGGGGTGGTCCTGGTCCCCCATAAGAGTTAAAGGACAAAAAAAACAACAACACAAAAGTGAAAAAGAAGAAAAATGAGGAGTCCCCATGTTTGTCTGTATGCCTGTGTGTGTGTGTGTGTGTGTGTGTGTGTGTGTGTGTGTGCATACATACAACAGCAGCAGTAACAAAAGATAATATTTTGTATAATTTTTCAAATTATAATTTTAAAACAATAAAAAACTATATTGAACTTTAGTAAACTTTAAAACTGTAAATGTGTTTGATTCACACACTTAAGTTCTTAATTTATCTCTGACACAAATGAACAGAAATGTTGGATATTGAAAATTTATATTTTTATTTTACTGTTAGAACTGCAAACTGAATTAACCAAGAATGTAAAAATAGTCACAGAGAAAAAAAAAGATCTGTTAAACAAACCTTGTGAAGTTGTCAGGCTAAAGTATGGAATGTAAAGTGCCAGAAGTAGCCATGCAAACAAAACACTCAGGACGTTTATACGTAAACAAAGACAGGCCTGTTCTCAGACCATCTCTGTACATTCAAGGGCAGCGTTCACCTGAAGATGGGACAGCATATTTGTGTCAAGAGTAAAAAATAACTCTGTTGACCTTAGGGTGCATATTCAGCTGTCAACAGGTGAAAAGGGCATTTAAATTTGGCCAACATTCTCCGCACAGAAAGGTTAAAGCATTAGAGACTTAACTGACAAGAATTAGTGAACCCTGTCACCCGAGAGAACGAGAGGAACCCTTCGGCAACAACAGGAAAGGAGGCAAGGCATGTCTCGGAAAACAGGGGAAAGGCTTTTCCCTGTTCACGACAATGGACAGAAATGAAGAATGCCATTGAGTGTAGTGGGGAAAGCCACTCAGTGTCCCTTGGGGCTTATTACTTGGACATTGTGTTCTGATGATGCCTTTCTTTTCAGTGGAAAATGTAATTACAATGGGTTAAAAACAAACCTTGCATTTTTCATCAGAGAAAGATCTTGAAGATCTTCGGTCTAATTCATTCGTCAATGTTCTGGGACAATGTTCTGTTCTTTTTGAAAACAAAAGCCATTTTGTTTCTTACCCAGATCGATAAACATTTCTAGATCAAGTCAATATGTTCTTAGCTTTTTTCTCTAACCAGAGAAATCCCCTCACTTCCGAACAGCACTGATCAGTCAATGCTCCCCTACTTGCAACATATGACAGATCATCCTGGTTGCAGAAAACTAATTAAAGTCATCCTTCAAAGATGACAAGCTGATATTGTCTTGGTCTATGTCCATCCAGAGAACCTGTTTGACTCATTTGTTTAGCTAGTTTCTCTCTGAGGAACACAAAGTCAACACTGCACCCAGCCAGCACGTGAAGATGTTATATTTCCAAGAGTTATCACAGAGACCTGAGTATACACTTAACCATGCCAAAAAGTAGTCCCCTTTAAAACAAGCCAATATGCTTGATGAACCCACTATATTTGTTATATTTCTGAAGAGCTGTGAGATTTCAATTGTGAAGAGCAATAAGCGCTGCAGGCAACATTTTTTCTCCATTAATTCCTAGACAGGCAGTCTTTGAACATTCATATTTGATTACGAAAAGGTTTATATGAACCATGCAGAAAAATCCTGAGTGTCAAACACAGAAGACAAGCAATAAGAAGCTCACCGTAGATGTCAGAGGCATTTCCAAGACAGCCCACAGCATTGCACGGCATCAAAAGAGAGCCAGGCCCATGCTCGCTCAGATTGAATCTCCTACAATCTGCTTCCCTCCTGCACCCTCACAAAAGCTACATTGATGTCAAAGGACTAGTGCATTTAAATCCACTTCTACAGGCTCGTTGGATTGCGCGTATACGTGCGTGCTAGTGAACCTGAAGGAGGCTGAGAGGACTGACCGGTAGAACGCTGCATTGCTGAGGAGGGCTGGCTGGGTGTCATAGTAACTGCAGAATCCTGCCCTCCTATTGTGTGAACAGGAAGAGAGGGAAAGGAGCAGGGGAGGAGGAGCTCCTTCTGCTACCTCAGTTACCTCAAACAACTGATCCTAGCAGCGGCTCGCTTTAAAATCAACAGCTCTGAAACAGGGACATGAGCTGACTGCAAAACGATGTTTATTGCACATCTGCTGTGAATGCAGGAGGTGAAAGGGAATATCCAACTTTATATAAAGAGCTGGACGACAAAGAGTAACAAATAAATCAGACAATATATATTGCTTTACATGAGAGTACCATGTATGCAAGAAAAGTAGAATGTACTAATATATATTTTTTTTTTGTTTATATATATATATATATATATATATATATATATATATAGTTATATTGTCAAAAAATGTAAACTATCTATAAAATTTTAAAATTATATATATATATATATATATATATATATTCAAATTTTATAGATAGTTTACATTTTTTGACAATATAACAATCAAGCAGGTGAAATCTGCTATATGTGAGTGCAGTTAAACATGCTGTCATGCAGTTTATAAAACAATAAGTACGGTTCAAATGTGCAAAAATAATGAAAGATATTTTCTGAATCAGTTTAGTCAATTTACCAGTTTAGTTATGGGTTGAGCCAGTGTTGCTGTTAATGCCTAAATAGTGTCAAAACGCCACTACAAATGGCTTTCTTATAGTTGTTTCTGCATAAAAATAGGGCAAGTTCATCCAGAAATGTACTCACCCTCATGTTGTTCTAAACCTGCATGACTCTTGTTTTTTAGACTCCATTGACTTTCACTGAATGATAGTTCAAACATCCTTCAAAATATCTACTTTTGTGTTTCACAGAATAATAAATTCATACAGGTTTGAAACAACCTGAATGATCACAGAATTTTCATTTTTGAACTCCCTTTAAGGATAGATGATGGTGGATAACTGTTAAATATGCACTGTGAATATAAACACATTTGGGGTCCTGTCTTCTGAGGCACAGCACACAATTCTTCACTTTGTGTTAAATCCAAAGGTGACTTAAGTGACTGTGACTAATTAGGTGCTAATTTGCATAACTGCCTAATTTGCATTTTTCAGAGAGTCTCTCTGAACTGTCCAAAACCAACATCGAGATCAGGTAAAAGAAAGCAAGATGAGCTCCGCTAGTACACACACATATATATATACACACACACACACACACACACACAAGCACATATATATAAGCATATATATATATAATATCTTGTTTGTGAAGAAAAACTATTCAAACTAGCTGGCCATGTTATGTTTACATATGTTATTTTGTTTAAGAGCACTTTTGCCCATGCAATATTGCTTGCAGAACATCCACTATATATCTCCTTCAATAAATAAGTTAGAGAAGATGAAAAGTAGGCATACACATAAAGGAATAAGGAAACACGAACATAAGCATTACGGTAAATATTCCTGGTGCTTCTGTATGTAGTTACACATTTGCCCAGATTTCCTCAGTAAAACAATCTCCAATCACATGATACTGCATAAAGATAGCAAGACAGACAGTTAAGTTTCAGTTTCCCAAAAAAGATAACATAATTATACCATAATGATAATAAAAATAATTACAACATAAAAGTGGTATATTTCATATTAGTCATAAATAACACAAAAACAAAAAAATATATAATGATAATATGAGGGAAAAATGTTTATCTGATATTTCAAGTGGAAAAATAGAATAGAACAGAATTGCCTGATATTTGATATGGCTATATTTTATTTAGATCCAATTTGGATTTATATTCCAATAAAACAATAGACTATTTTCACTGTAATATTTTTTTCTACCTGACATTTATGAAATTACTTTATAATAAATATAATATAATAAATTGATTTAAAACTAGTTAATTTAAGTATACTTTTTTCAAGTTGCCTGATTTTTTTTACAGAGAAAATAAAAAATAATCTTCTTAATTATTAAGCCTGGATAATGCAGCATTACCTTGATCCCTTGTTTAGTATCTTTCAGTGGATACATGGGGCTGTTAGGAGGGGTCGGTGTAGCCACAAGTTTGGGGCTGGGGGGTGGTGTATCCCCAGCTTCAAAGCGCTGCACGCGGGCGGCCACCAACCCCGCAGTACGAGGCTTGTGGGCATGAATCTGAGGAAACTCATTTAGAGGATTGTAGTGGATCAGCATTCCACCTGGAACCTCTGGGAACGTTGAAATGCTGGGCACATTCCATGTCCTCTGACGGAAATTCAGCATTTCCATGTTTCTTTACCATGCAAGAGGACATAAGACGTTAAGGGTCCAGAAGCATTTCCAGTAGATCCGGTATTAAAGATACCTTGAAAATGATTTAGTCCTCTTCAAATTTCTTAAAGTGATATTTGAAAAAAAATAATGGATGACGGCTTAAAGAAAATCCTTCAAAATGCCACTAAGCTTCTTGATTTTTGCTCTTCTTTTTCTTCTCTATCTTCCCGTTCCATATGCGTGTCTCTCCGCTTGTGTGTTCGTCTTCTGATCAGACCTTTGACCTCGGTGCCAATGCTGAACCTCCCGCCACTCGTCCTGGCCGCTCTATTCCTCTTTGTGCGGTCTTTCGCTGAGATGACATACACAACAGTCTTTCCAGATGGAGTTAACAAACTGTAGGTCGCTATCTTATCATTTCTCTATGGCTTGACAATCACTTTTATGACTAGTTATGTAAACCTGACTGGCTAGGACACGGCACACATCTGACCTCAGTACAGTAAAAGCAACCTTGCAGTACAGAAACATAATTGCTTCTTACATCTTTAGAGTACACTGCACCCGTCACTCTTAGTTACAAATAACCGTAACCAGGATAAGCATGTATGAGGACTAAAGGAGTACAAATACGTTTTGTTGAACTACAGAAGTCAGTCTTTCTTTAAAAAACAAAAACAAATTTAATATGAGTACCAATGGATTTTTTTGTTGGTCTTTCCTGTGTAAAATAAAAAAGGAGCTAATATTTCTGACTAATTCCACAGGATTTTCCACCAGGGACATCCTGGGTGAAATCAGTTAACCTTATGCTCAACTGAACTGCTTGTGAAGCAGAACTTTCGCACAGTCACAAGGAAGTAAAATCTCATGAGCTTTGAACTTTGCTCCTGTTTGATACTGTAGGCAAATGTTCCATGGGAAATGGAGGTGGGTGAATTCAGCACAGGCCTAAAAACACATTTGAATTTTCATACAGGGTACATGAAAAGGAATTATTGGGAAGGTTTTTTGCTTGATTCTGAGCTTGAATACTCAGGCTGGCACATTCTGCTTAAGTGGAAGTCGAGTCTTTTGGCACCGTAATCAGGATTTCCGAGACACATCCCTGTATTTAAACAAACTCAACCCTGAACGCGTCTCTGATATGATCCTTAAAAAAGGGTGACTGGTTTAGAAACCTTATGGTCTGTAACTGAGAGTTATACTGGGAATAAGTTACAGCTGGGAACACAACACTGTCGCAAAACAATACCGGACCACAGGGTTTGCGGGAAGTACTTAAGAAACCTTTGGAAACTTTGAAAAACGTTGGAAAAGATGTTTATCATAATTATATGTTGCATTCGTGTTTGAACAATGGGTGGAATTCATGGGTTTCAGAAGATACTGTACAATCCAACAAGAACGATCAAGGACATGTCAATGGGTGTGATAGAAACACAAATAAATAAGACAAATAAGAGTGACAAAGAAAAAGATAGAGTGGAGACTGGTGCTGGTTGTCACATTTTCACTCTGGTGAATATTTTCTCAGGTTTGGCTATTTTTTTGTTTATAATGTAATAATATATGTTTTTATTCAGCAAAGATGCCTTATGTTGATCAAGAGTGACAGCAAAGACAAAAAAATAAATCTGTTTCAAGTACATACTGTTCTTTTGAACTTTCTACACATCAAAAATAAATTACACTTATTTTAATTTGTATTAATGTTTCAGAATATTTCTGTTTTTACTGTACTTTTAATCAGTAGACTTCATCCAAAAACATAAAAAAATCCAAAAATTTTGAATGTAACCTTTTGTTAAGGCTTTTCAATAATATCTAAAGAGTTAAAAGAACAAAATTCATGAACTAGTCCCAGTCTCCCCAATACAGATCGAGTGACCTACCAGGCCGACTAGTAGGTCTGCCGCCTCTCGGCGTCCCAGAGAGCCATGCTCTGCTCGGTCAGTAGAGGAACTATGTGTGCTGGAGGACCTCATGGTGGGCAGACTGAGAGAACGGGGATCTTTCACACACCTCTCTACCCTCAGCTCCTCTCCAGGTCGAGCTGCACACACACACACACAATGGGCATTTATGCTTGCCTGAATATTGTCAAGTGATGACGTCACATTCATTTATTTAATTTCTGATTAAAGGTCTTCCATAGAATTATTCAAAATTTACAATTAAGTTCCTTTATGAGTCATAATTCAATATTAAATCATAATGAAATTCTAGAGAATTCTTAATTCCAGCTCTGTTACAGGAGAGTATTGATGTATTATTAGTATTGATGAGAGTACAATGTATTATCTTAACAAATAATTTTTTTATTACAAAACAAATATATATCTTGACTGCAGTGTAAGTCACTTTGGATAAAAGCATTTCCAAATACATAAATATGAATTTATAAGTAAGAAATGCAAAAGTACTATAACTATTTCAACAGAAAAAGTCAAAATCATATAGTATTTTTAATCATGTCCTTGCATTTTCCAAAATGACCCATCATTATAAAACTCTTATTCTCTCATAAAATGCTATACCTCTCCAGCTCACCAAATCATTTATTCAAACAATTAGAATTTTGTCATTAGAAACTGTTGCTAGAATACCAATAAATGTCTGATAACTTTTCTTTCACTATTTATAAATTATTATTGGTCATAATCTGCAACTGTTTGCAGCATTAAATGAGCAAAAGTGCTCTATTTTTGCATTAAGAAAATCAGTGTAAAGAGATACTGTAATCGATTGTCTAATATTTACATTAATTCTTACATGAGTACTTTTGTTTTGAATTTGATTACTAGCATAAAGACAGTTCTATTTATTGATTTCACAGTATAATACTGTAAGGAAAACATTACCTCGTACTCTGAGGTAGTGGCCCCCGAAGCGGTAGGCTTCAAATCCCAAAGAAAGTGGGGTATTGGACTGATCTAGGAATAGGTTGACACGTGACAGCTCTATGCCTTTTCTTTCGAACACGGCTCCCAGGACTTCTCTGAAACACAAAGCAAAAGGTCAGCTATACATTCATTTAAATGCATTGATTTGTTTATTGCACCACCTAGGGGTACAAACACAAACTCACCTCAAAGTTTTCTTCTTCACAGCTGGGACAATCTCCATGCTGATGTCAATATTTAGGTCAAACTTCAGAGTGAAGCACTCTTTGCTAGGATCCTACAGGAGTGAAGAACAGACAATTGGCTTATACCGGTACTTTAGGAACAGTTATGGCAAATGCAAACCCTGACTAAATCTTCAGATAAAGAAAGGTACATCAAGTCCCAGAGTTTTGCCAGAAAAACTAAATCATTTGATTGAGAAAGAAAAATGGCAAAAAGACTTAATCAAAATCTGAATTCTAATTCTTCTCTTACATCTGTGTGTCGGCGTCTGGTCTTCTTTTTAACCAGTTTCATTCCTCCACTCCTGCGATCCCTGAGAAGCACAAGAAAACAAGGAATGAATGAACCTACAATGAGTGCCATGTTTTCACCAGCCATACTTCTACTTATTCAAGCACTAGACGTGGCCATTTATTTCAGCACAAACTACAATCCATTTATGTAAATTAGGCTGCAACTTGTTCAAAATGTCAGCGTAATGTGCCTAGCACAAAGACACGTTACTGCTATCCACAGAAAACAGGAGGCAAACAAAAAATTACTAAAAGGATGTGTTTTCTATTGATTATAGTAGCAGTAATGCACCAAAAGGTGATCAAATGTTGAAGGCAAAGTATGCCAGATTGAAGCAGTCTGCTGCAGACTAAACTTCACTTCAGAACTAGCCTGCAAAATTAGGAATTGTAGCATGCAAGTTGTTTAGTGGATCTTTTTATTTAGGAGTAACTAGGTGTGGCAATATTTGTGTACGACAATTACATAAAATAATTATAAACAATTAAATTCCATAATTCCAGTAACTGAATGTGATTCATTGTCTCTATTAGAATTTACTTCCCTAATTTGTGATTACAGGGTTATTAAAAGGATTTGCCTCAAGCAGTATATCTAGGTTGTTCAACTTCATGAAATGCCTGGTTCTTAAATAAAATGGGCAATTATTAAAGGAACAAAAAAGAAATATGATTTCAGCTTACATAATGATTTTTAGGTTTCTCATTTTAAATTGTGTTTTGTCTTATTTCAAGTCTTTTTAAGCTACTCTGCAGCCCATTTGGAAGATGTGAACCAGCACATTTTGTGATGCGTTTACTACCTGATTTGCATCATTGCTTTAGTGACTTAAACAATGCAGACAGCATGTGCAAATAAACTATTTTGGGAGTTGTTATTCAATCTTAGTGAAAGCCTCTCATGTGCGTAACGACCAAAACTTTGACGTGTGTTAAGCTAAAGCTACTTAAGTCTTTCCAATTGAATTAATTACGTAACTCACATTGTTTCAGGAAGCCTGCCAAAAACACAGTTTGTACCCATTCATTTATTATGCTGCCAACTCAAGAGTTCCGATTTACGTTCCATTTTTCCATTTCCTAAAGTAGTTTCATCATCAAAAAGAATACATAAGATGTTCTCCAGCAGATGACGCCACTGGAAAGTACACAGACTTCCTCTTTCATTATTACAAACACAAGCCTGTGCCCATAATGGATGTAAGATAAATGTGAAATGAACTGACCCTAGGTCAGCGCATCCATCCTCTCCGTCCTCCATGTCAGAGGGGGGACCGGTGCGAGGTGGACAGGAACGAGTGGACACGTTCCGGGCCAGGATGGAACCTGTGGGCGAGAGGAAGTAAGGCAACTCTAACATCCTGCCAGAAGCTGGTAATTATAATTAACCGTCATCCTTGTCTTGAGAACAGCTGATATCTATTTGCATGTTTAATCTGAATTAAATGTGCTGAAACAAGTGATAGGTTGAAAAAGAGAACAGACAGAGAGAGCTTTACCTTGTGGCTGCAGGTCAAACCGTGGATGCCTGTCAAAGAGCATGCCTTCACGGGCAACGGGATGACAGTTTGAGTCACATGACTCACAGAGGTGCAGTGGGCTGCCGTCTCTAAGGTTCTGGCACGACGGGTGGTGACAAACCTGAGGCATAAATCATAAAGCAATAATGTCACATTTGAAAAACGCAGCCTCAATTGCTTTTTGGCAGTATGCCCAAAAATCAATTTTCTTCCCATTTAATGTTGATGGGTGTTTCTTCAAATATGGGCACTTCTGGCACTGGGGACTTAAAAAGTTAATTGTTGTTTAAACATTTCCAACAGTGTATATCCATACACCATAGGAGAATTCTGTAATTAAATTTTTTTTTTTCTGAAAGTCAAGAACATTTTCAGCACATGCAATTGGTACTTTATGTTCATAGCATTCTTTGGTAATAATCTATTCATAACTGATTGCTAACTGATTGTTTGTATCTTTTTGTCTTTGTAAAGGAATCGCAATTGTGTACAGCTCTTTCTGACTTTGATAATTTAGATTACTCAAAGGTTTTAAAATCCAATAGTCTGCATTTTCATGATACCTTGAGATATGAGCTTAATCCGTTCCAGGACCGAGCTCGTAAAAAAAAAAAAAAAATATATATATATATATATATATATATATATATAGTATATAGGGATTCCTGTGATATAAAATAAAATGTGGTTTTAATTATGAGTTCTTACCTTCGAGACAGACGATATAGGCATGTGCGGAGGAGGAGTAAGGACGGATAACGTAGATTACATAGGTTACGTAGATAACGCAAACACAATATAGGACTCGGGGAAGACGCGTACGGAAGTAGAGTATGATGGAAAATACATGTCAAAAAGAAACGAGCGCAAAACTGATGTTTTGAAAGCGGATAACAGATCTACACGCGGAAAAAACGGGAGCCCGCGAGCTCATTTTAATCCCTCGCGTGCATGACATCTCATCTGCACGCAAAACACGTGTGCAAACATTCCCCACACGCTCGATATTCTCTTGACTGCTGTTTTTGCTCGCACGAACACGTGACGTGGATGTGAGGCGCCGTGGGCTGCTCCGAGTGCTCGACCACCTTGCGTCAGCGTCTGTAAACTGCTCGTATCTCAAATATTGACTTGTATTTCAAAGCAAAAATTTGCGTATCTTGGAATACTCATATGTCAGGGCGCTCATATCTCAATGTACTACTGTACATGGTTTAATAAAGTCTGAGCCTAACTAAGACAATGGTTAAACAAAATCTACACATAAAAAGGCATTTGAAAAAAAGTTGAAATCTGTTAGTTTGAATAAATAATCAACCCTTGAGATATAAAAAGTTAAAGAAACACAGCGGTGCTACTTTGCAGCGTTTTATTACCAAAAGACATTTCAGAGACAAAATCCATAAGACCAACAGCAGCAGGAAATAAGTGTGGAAAGATAGAAAAAGAAAGAGGGATTAAGACCTTCTGATTGTGTGCTTCCTTCTATTGTTCTCTTGATATGCCTCACAACAGAAGCAGCACAGACAGCCAGCTTTTTGCATTTTAAGCCATGCAAAAAAACCGAGCCATCATTTGAAAAGCAGTGATTTTTTCCCTTGTGGCTACTTCTCCAACAAAATGAAAACCCCTCAAAATATATTCAAGCACACATACTCAAGCTAAACCTTCTGAAGGTGCCAGAACAAATGCTGAAGTAGTGACAAAGCGCCTGAGCACTTTCTGAAAGAAAACCACAAGAAGTGAGTAAGCAAGAGAGGACATGTGCCAGCAAACCCCAACAAACAATGGGAAACAAGTAACAGGAAAATGGGCAGATTTGAAAGGTTATATAATCGCAAAAGCCACAGATTGAAAAAGTATCGTTATGACTGAAAATGTGAAGATTTGTATTCATGATCGATTATAGCTTCCAGCTGGGAAGAGATTCGGGAAGCCAGATTGCTGCTAAATAAGGTTGAGAGGAACTTCTGCCAAGCCAAACTGTTACTTTATCCTACCTGGAACCTACCTTTTTTTTACTATTTTCCCTTTGTCTTTGCCTTCTTCTTTGAAATGCCTTTGCAATGAGTTACAGTAAGGAAAAATTCCTTTTCGGAGAAGCAATGCGAAAGCTGAAACAATGACTTTTCTTCTCTTTTTTTGAAGTTTCATATTTGTTTCATACTTAGTACACAAAAAATATCACAAATCCAACATCCACTACTGCATCTTAATGTGCAACATAACATCTCTCATGTGTGACACTGCTAATGATCCTTTCTGTGGTATCAAAACTGAATTTTCAGCAGCCATTACAGTCAGGGTCACATGATTTTTCAGAAATCATTCTATTATGCCAATTTGGTGCTGAAGAAACATTTCTTATTATTAGCTATGTTGAAAACAATTGTGTTGCTTAGTGTTTTCACAGATTTTTCAGGATATTTTGATGAATAAAGTTCAAAAGAACAGCATTTATTCAGCATTTTTTAATCATTATAAATGCCTGCCTTTATTATCACGTTTAGTATATTGAATGGATCTTTGCTGTATCCTATTGTCCAATGCAAATGGTCAACATAAATATGATATAATAACATTCTATTAAATTTGAGTAAATAAAACATACGTTACCTTATATAAAATTTACTAATAAACCAAACACTAAAATCTTACATTATCATCTTTTTTGTAAAGACTGCAAGTTAAATGGCACATTTTACAAGGTTTACAAGGCCTTGTGAATACAAAATCCATCTTTAGTTTTGCCCCACATGACCTCAAGAGAATGTAGAGGCACGTTAATAAAATCAGCTTGTGATTGTCTTGTGCAGTCGTTTACAAAGGGCCTGGAGAGAACCTGGGGGGGAAAGGTCCATTATTGTTCTCTTCTCACTGTTATCATGATTTGAACAGACCTCAAACAAGCTCACACCAGTCCACTCCCACATTTAAAGGTCATTGTAGAGACTTTTGCACAACAAAGTGCAACATCTAACAAGCACTACTGCATGACAATGTGACTCAGACCAAAAAGCCCTTGAAAGAAAGCACACAGCAAGACTTTTAGATACCTCTTAGATAACTAAGAGAGAATTAGCACTAACTCTATCATCAATTTGGCTATGCCTCATTTCTCTAAAACCTTTCACACATCTGTGTTAAAAAAACACAGCACTTCACGCAGCTCAGAGCCTTTTTAATAACAACCATAAAACCTCAGCTGACACCATGAAATAACATACAATAACGCATTCATGACACACACCTGATGCCGGTGTCACACGCATGTGTGTGTGTGCGTCTGCGAGCGCCTGCTCGTCCCTCTCCTCCCTGAAGTGACAGCTTCTCCACGGTCCGTAAGAATGTCAGAGAACAGCGTAGAGTCTCTGGACAACTCGATGCTTTGAGAGCCCAACACCCCCTATCACCCCCCTCTCTCCCCTCTTCCACTTCCCCTGCTTCCTTCCTTTCTTACTGGCTGCTTCTGAACAGTCTGTCTGTGTGTGTGTGTGTGTGTGTGTGTGGTGATGTAGGTGATTCAGATAGAGCAGCTGTGTGTACCGACTAGATCTAAAAGAGGGTGTTAAAGAGTTGTGGTTTTCCAGCCACACCCGCTCCCACTGATTTTGCCATGCGCAAACACAGTTGTCCAACCACCCATACAAAAAACAAACACACAAAGCTCTGCCTCACTTATAATCTTTCATTGCATATTCCCTGTTCTCCTTTTTATTTCTACCATTTATCATCTACATTGATCAGATTAAATGTACCTTAAATCAGCAGTCACCTACAGTAGCGCATGCATGTATAATATTAGAGATAAGTCAATATATATATATATATATATATATATCAGATTCTAGATAGTTTTATTTAACTTTTATATGCAGGTGGAGGGTTACACAGGAACTCTGGCTGTGTGCTACAGGATTGTCTAAAGCAAACACTAAACCAGATTCAAATGTTGAGCAAGCAATCTCATTGGCTGTAGAACCAGCAGAGGGTAATGTTGTGATTATGTGAAGATGTGAAATATTAATCTTAAATAGTAGATAATATACTTAGAAGAAATGAATACTTTTCTCATGAGTAAGTCATTCAATTGATCAAAACTGACAGTTAACATTTATAATATATATATATATATATATATATATGAACAATTTCTCTCTCATATCTACACCAACCAGAGCATGTGTCTGACAACTGACCCCTGCCATCATCTACATCAGACTCTTCCCAGAAGAGTACACTCCTGCAGGGGACTGGGTCATGTGGTGTCAGGATATCCTACATAAAAACAGAGTCTTTGAAGCCTGCGGCTGAGCTTACTTCTACCGAATCCAGAATATTACAGTATCAAAACCCCCTTTTATTTACTCTCTCTCTCCATCCTTCCTCTCTTTCTTTGTTTGTGCTTTATTTAGTAAGCTGACGTAAGACCAAATAATGACTTAGTTCATGAAATATTGTGCCTTAAAGTCACAATAACCTTATATAACAACAATATGCAAACATACTGAACTCAAAGATGTGACGGGTCAGGTAAAGCATGGGGAGACAGAAGTGTCATAATTTCCAAGTCAAACGTCACTCTTGTATCCATTTCCTGTTTTCACAGCAACATCTCTCTTGGCCTTCCCTTACGCGGACTGGGATGCGTAAGAGGACTACAAGTGTGAGCTCACTGTTTGTCTCTAAGTGAATGACGGGAAACACTCAAGCATTTGAAAAATTTCCTGGGTTTAAAAGCGTCACACATTAGTAAATTACATTCTATACAGTATATGATATGTAGTATTTAAACAATATTGTATTCAATTTAAGATTTTAATGTTTTAACTTTAAATAGAATTGATTTCTCCTCAGTTATATATACATATATTAAGTTATACAAGTTATAAGAAGTATATTATGTTCAGAATTTATTTAATTTTTTTAAACAGTACGTTGATCCCTACTTTGAGTACTTTTTTATTTTGAAGCATTTCGTCATTACACGTGCCTACGCCTGAGGCCAGGAAGGTTTTCGATACCTGATGCAGAGCTGAAAATGACTGTAATTTTACACCTTAGAGGTCATGCATTGTGACCTCTTTGTTCATCCAGAGTCTTAATTCCTGCCTGGTGACATCAGAGGTCTCCTTTAAAGGAGTGAATGAGAGAGCGGAGAACTATGTTTGGCAAAAGAGAGCAGACAAGAAGGAGAGAATTAGAGATCTTAATGTTGACAGAAAGTACAGCATGAAATAGGAGAGGTAATATTGGTTGTCCGATGTAAGAACAACCAGGAGAAAAACCTGGGAGATTTTATTTAAATCAATAAACATTAGGGTCTACCTCAATTAGTGGCATATGAAACATTACTGTGGAACAATGACCGTTTCCAAAAGCTTTCACAAAACACTCCTAATGTCTTCCATTGGTCACTCAAACAGATAGCCCCGCCCCAAACTCACACCATTGGCCGAGCCAATGTTCAGATAATCAGTATCTTTAAATAAACAGAATAAAAACAAAAATTTCGATAGCGCCACAGACAGAAGGTGTTTGTACGTTTCAGGAATTCAGCCTGCAAAAGGATTATTTATGGTTATGTGATAAAGTATTTTAAAATCAAAATAATTACACACTTAACCTTTAACAGAAAATAAGCAAAGATTAAAAGCGAAACATAAAACATAAGACATAGCTTGATTTCCTGCAGAACTAGCTATATTATATATATTTTTGCAATAATTAAAATAATAGCATATTATTAATAATAATTAATTTAAAGTTCAAATCTGCATTTAGATTATTTTGTCCATGTGGCTTTCCAAGTACTTTTCCTAATAGCGGAGTATTATTGCTCCATCTGGTGGTCGAAAGTGTTCACATTTCAAAGCATTCCCACGAACACTGATTTACAACATTTTTTCAATTCTTTTGTCCTTGAAATATTTCAGGCAGTACATTAAGTTTTGAATGTTCGTGTCTCTCTGTTATGTTGCAGGCGTGAGTTCAGTCTGTTCTCACACTCAATTGTTAGTCAACACAGAGAGAGAGAGAGAGAGACATAAAGCAGTGACAAAGGAAACACAGCACAATTCTGCTCCAGAAGCTGAAATAATCCTTTCAATCATATTAACGTCTGTAAACGATTTTGAGAACGCACTATTTTTAAAGGAAAAGTATTATACTATGATATATATTATATTATGAAGTACACTGGGGTCCACACAACATTGACTTTCAACATATGGCCAAAAACACTGCCATTTATCCAAATTTCATGTTCATCAGAAGAAAGTCATACAGGTTTGGAACTATATGAATAAATTATGGCAATTTTAAATTTTGGGTGAATTATTCTTTCATTAAGCTCATTTCATGGTTGCGAGCTTCTTGATGTCTTTAAAATTACTTTGAGAGGAAAACCCATTTGAGACGGAATGCCAGGTTAACCTCAAGCTAACAGATTAAATATATTATTAAAGACTGAAAAGCAATTAACCTACTTTTCTAACTGAAATCAAGCCTTTAAAACACAGACATTGGCAACCTTGTGACAGGGCGACATTCTGGTATTTTCATGAAGAAAGTGTTTGACAGACAGCATTATCCCATCTGCTAACCCATAATACTCTGTCCTGCTCCAGCTTAGTAATGTCTTGGTAAGCAGCACATTCATCTTTTACAACACAAATTACAGTCAGCTGCTAATGTCTGTGTTTATTATAGTGCAGTCACTGTTTAGTCTGTGTTTGTGTAAGGGAAGAAGACATTCGGCCTATTTCCCAACTTTCACACACATTTACGAGAGCACACAAGCATGAAAACGCACATGCACATAAATTATCAAAGCAAACACGCATAGACATACACAAACTCTCATGCTATGTTCAAATATTACAGATCCTGTTCTGTTATTATTGTGTGGAATTAATCTGTAATGGATCTAGTTTTGTGACGTATAAAAATAAAGACCCACCAATGTGTTTACACACAAGAAAAGAGACAAATGTAAAGTCAGCATGAAATGGAAGATGCGATGGTCTTTTCTTCCCTATTGTGACACATATCCAAGTGGAACGGCTTCTCGAACAAGAACAAAAATTAGAGTGAGACTTGATTTTGTGCATTGGGAATTGTTTGGATTATTGTCGTTTGCTATAGCTGGGACTCTCGTCACAGAAAACGTGTCAGAGTAGAGATTTTGTTGCAAGAGGGAGGGAAAGTTACTTTGTTTAAAGATTACGAGGACATTTGAATAAAAAAATATATATATGAATTGTCAATGTTGATTCCATAGTGACTTTAAAGCTGAAGTGTGTAATTTCTCGCTACGAGCAGCCATTGGTCAGACAAACAGATAGCCCCGCCCCCCAAATCCCATTGGCTGAGTCATTGTTACTGGGCGGGATGCTCAAACAAACAGATTAAAAGAATAATGGTTTGAAAACACCACAGAGCCACAGTATTTACATTTTGGTTTTCAGGGAAAAAAATCTGTGAATTGCTTACTTATAGCTGTCTCTGTGATAAGAATTTTTGTGAACAGTAAAAAAATAAACACTTCGCCTTTAAATGTCAGCAAGCAGGATGAGCAGTTAAACATCAACAGCAAACTATCGTCATCATCTTTGTGTATTTTCACCTCTTGACCCCTTGCAGGAGACAGGAAGAACAACCTACATGAAGCTTGTAACCCACAAGAGATGAGCCACAAAGACCTCAAAACATAAACACGCACATACGCACACTTGAAAATTCTGCTTCGTTCTTTTCAAATAAACAAGAGTTCCTCTCATCTCTCCATATTTTAAGGGTAATGACATAAGTGTGTTCCCGCTTCAGATAAAAACATTGGGTACATTAAGTTAAGTCTGGCTTCGATCAGGAAAGACTAGAAACAGAAGTGTTTACCCAGAGACTCTTTTCAAAAGCTCGCTAAGTTCAGAGGACACTGCCAGAATTGTGCAGACAGGAAATGTAGGACACCAAAAAAACAAGCAAACATCAATGTGATGTCCTATAATGAATCAGACATGCTCCGTGTAAACAAACTTTATCGGTTTCCTTTATACAGGGTTTATCTGTATCCACAGTTTGAAGAAGGCTGGTAATGGGAATTATTCTTGCGTTCAAAAAAACTGTCAGTACTCTGTACTTGCTAAACAAGATATCCTGTCTCCTTGGTCTTAATAGACAAAAGAGTGTTAGTCTAACGAGACAGGTTTAATTATCTGCATTATTTTGACCAATAATTGCCCATTCAAATATTATCTATAACTATATGATTTGCATGTAAGGCACATTCAGTTCACATTACACTTCAGTGTTTTTATGGGAGGTTTAGTAGTGGATAATAGTATTTAAAGTAGTTGTTTAAGGGGATATGAGGGGTTTTCCACCCCATATTATAGCTAATACATTTCCATTTTTTTTGTAATTAAATAAATAAAAAATAAATAAATTAATTGTCTATTTAAAATATTTGCTAGGTGATAATTGCTTATTGTGGCAGCCTGTTACATTGTAAACAGACTTTTCCCCCCAATAATAATAATATATATAATATACACACACAGTATATATGTAAAGAAAGGGAATATGTCTGTTTTTGGCCAATTCAAACACTGTTTATATCCAACCTGAAGACTAATTCATCAGCACATTACTGCGGCAGCATTGTAACGGACAATTTTTAAGGTAAAGGAACACCTGTTAAAACACAAAAATGGAAAGTGTGGGTAATGAATAGGCAGCGGGATTGCCAGTGAGGATAATATGTTAGTGACTTATGTTTAAAAGAAGGAGGGACGCTGGGAAGAATACACTGACTCTTTAGCTAAACCAGTTTGGCAATGAACCCATGACAATAAAACGCAATCAAAAAAGTGTCACCAGACTAGATGTATTACATTTTAACAGACAAAACCAGAAACACATAGGAACAGAGACAGTGTATAAAGAGAGAGAGAAAGACAGGAATGGAGAGACATATTGTGTTTTGTTTAAGTGGGTTTATGTGCGAACAGCCTCACTTTGCAAGCAGTAATCTCACTTTTCCATGCCTGCATCCCCAGACTCCCAGGAGAAGGCTGGTAAAATGCCGCCTATAACATCATATCCGTCCTCTCGCCACTGAGCTTTCAACAGCACAAAGACAAACAAAACTTTTGTTTTTCCTGTCAGTTCCCCAAGCGCACGTGCTGACAAATGATTATTGTCCTGGAATATTCCATGTGATAAATTCAATAGCCATACTTGGGATTTTTTGTCCATACAATAACACGAAAACTTTAAGTGGTAAAGATTTACCAGTTTGCGTCACCCCTACAGAGCTTTCCTATGCCACGTGACACTCTGATGTCTTACCTTGGAAGCAAGACGGCGTTCGGGACAGTTGGGATGCTGACACAAGATGCCGCTTTTCTCCTCTTGTGCAGGCTTCTCACCTAAAAAGACACACAAACAGAGGTTAAAGGTTGCGCTTTGGGTTTAAGAAAGGCGCACTACAAATAAAATGTATTATTATTATTATTAACTGTATGTGGGAGGATATTGTTTCATTTGTAGACCAAACTGGAAAGGTGTGGTCAAATTTCACAAACAAAAAAGGTTCATTGTCTTTAGTCAATAGTGTAGCGATATATGAAGCACAGCTTTTAAATCAGCTTTCTTTTGGTCAACATGGTAAATCTGTGAGACCAACCTGAACCCGTTGCGAAATCTAGGTTGGAAATAATTTGCCCTCATGAGACATTGTCGTGTGAATCCCTATTTAAACGTCTGGATTTGACGAACGACGGTAATGTGATTGCACATTGCTATGGCTAATTGCTATAGATTCCCTTGATTTCAGATCTAGAATTAAACTAAGGAAATTTTATTTTCACATTTTGTTCTACAATATACATTACACAGTCCTCAAACGTTAATTTTGAAACTGCTGTTTGTAAATGTAAGCTTCTAGCAAGTTGCTACATAAAAACTACAACAGCTGTCTGAAACATCAAGCATATAAACTCCTATAATTGTGCTCTTCATATCACATTTTACAACGAAACCAAGTAAAACCCATTAAAATGTAATAATCTTCCAAGTTTTAGGGATACAAACTGAAAAGCTCTATATGGAAGTATCAAGTATCCAGGAGCAATATAGAGAAGATTAATGAAGGAGATAAATATGATTGAGACATTTCGTAACAGGGTACCATGGAGGGACTCATCTGAACACAGGGAGCCTGTGGGGGATATGTCCTTGGAAATAAGCCAAAAGACATAACAGCAATACAGCATAACAATAGATGAGGCAGCTGGAGGGGTATGTAGGAGAGAACGATTGAAGAAACTGAGAACCATACTAGTGATAGAATTTGTGACAAGTACTTAATTGCATGATATATTGATCAAATAACATGCAATTTTATTTGATCAATATATCATGCAATTAAGTACTTGTCACAAATTCTATCTCTTTCTAATCTCTTTATAACATATATAACTTGAGTTAGCTATGGTATCCTTTCTTTCAGCCATGCTATCAAGTCCATAAAGATTAGTAACTGGTACCAAGAGAGATAATTAAAAATTACAATAAATCCTAAACCTTGAGGAAGGGATAAACTGAACACTGAAGAATTAACAATAACACAAAAAGGAAAAGAAAGAAGAAAAATAGAGAAAAACAGATCAAGCTAAAAAGTTGGCAGAAATCGAAGATTTCCAGACATTACAAGTTTGCTGGCAGACTGGCTGATTTTCCTTTCAGTGATGGCAGTGGTATTCCTCTTACCTAGAAACCCACAGGGTTTAATGTGAAAAAGTGCACAATTTTTAATCGATTCAACAAGTCATTCTCCTCTCTAGCAATGCTAAGAATACTGTGCTGCAGTGAAGGTAAATTGATACAATAGTGTTCCTAACTTGTAAGCACTTCTGAAAAAGGTTTAACACCCAGACTAGTTCATTTTATTTTCTACTTACAAAGTTCCCCTTTATTTAAAAGGTGTGCAGCTCCTATTTCATCAAGGCATCTGCATCTTTTCCAACATCCTGAAAACAGAGCATCACCACAAAGTAACCAGACCCTAGATATTATCCTCAACACTCACATTCCATCTCCATCTCTCGATAAAGAATATTCACTTTCTCCTTCTTTAGTAAGAGAGGCAGAGGGCACCTCCTAAAAAATCCTCTATTTAAGGAATGTGCAGAATGCCAGGGTCTGTTTTTCATACCCTTCTGTTTACCCAGTTCTTTGCTTAAGTTCCTGAGCACATCTACTACTCTAGCAAGTGCGAGAGCGGAAATATTTTAAGTAATATTTGTTTCCGTTGGACTCCATAGGAGGAACACCAAGCTGATGCCATGGATGCCAGTATAAGTTTTGGACGGTCTGAGAATGTCAAAACATTATCAGCTGAAGGTCTGGAAGTGGAGTTGTCATTGATTCTTTATTCCTAGCTAACTAATCCTATTGCTTTTGGACTTGAGATTGAGAAATGAGATTAGAAGGAACCTGACATAGCAAAACAACCGATGCCATTAGGGTTAGTTTGGGGAGACACAACCTGCTTATATAACCACAGACAGATGGGAAATGTCTTTCGGAAACCTGTTGGTAAATAGTTGTTTTCACAGTATTTTATGTCCCCACTTACAGGCACAGAAATAACACACTTATCTTCATTGCACAACTACTACTTTTTTTACAAGCTTTAAAATAAATATAAAGATTTAGGTAAACAGACAAAAAAAACTTGGCTGTATGGAGAAAGAGGTATAGAGTGAATGATTAGACAGACTAAATACTACCTCTGCACTTTGGGGTCGCAGTAGTCTCTTAAGCCTTCTGACAACTTAGTGGAAACCAAACATGTGGTTCTCCACATAAAGCCAAAACAAAAGGGTTTTTTTTTTGTACAGGAAGCCATTTTGTTCCACTTGGCCTAAGTGTAAAGGCATAGATTTACATACGCACACACACACACTTGTTGGGTTTTCATGTTTTATTGGGACATTCCTTAATTACTTTTATACTGTACAAACTGGAAATGTGAAAAATTTTCATTCATCTCGAAAAACCATCTGGATTTTTACATTTTCAAAAAACATCACTTATGATTTATATGACGCTTTCCTCATTGAGTCTAAAAAATGCCCCCACAAGGGTAAGGATTTCAGATATTGCCATCTTTTTGGGGATAATTTTAGCCCCATAACGTAGGGTTATATACTCTCCCTCACCACACATACACAAAAAAATACAGTAATGCCTTGAGATACGAGCATAATGCGTTTCAGGACCGAGCTCGTAACTCAAATTGCTTGTATCTCAAATAATTTTTTTCCCATAAGAAAGAGCAGAAAGAAAATTAATACATTCCGGCCCTCTAAAAAATTCCCTTATTAGTGCTAATAACAATGATAAAAACATGTTTTTAATTACTATAGAGACATACACATAAAAAAATTGTAGTATATAAGGATTCCTATGATATAAAATAAAATGTGCTGAGGAGAGGGAGGGAGGGAAAACGTAGATAATGCAAACACAATACGGAAGTGTAGTGTTTCTTCCCGTTTAGTGTATTGGATGGCCTCAGAACCTCATATGTATTATTAATGAACACACATAATTAGTGCTGCTTCCAGCATAATAATCGTGAATCACTCGTCGCCCCAGTAACCACCGTATGCAGTCCGTATGCAATTACCACATAAATGAGGCGGCTTGAGCTACCACCTCTAGCGTCGGCATCTGTAAGCGTGCTCGTATCTCAAATATTTACTCGTATCTCAAAGCAAAAATGTGCTCGAAGGCTTGCTCGTATCGCGGAATACTCGTATGTCTGGACACTTGTATCTCAAGGTATTACTGTAACTATTATTAAAACTCTCTATCCGACTTACTTTTTTCCATGGAACACAAAAGGGGTTTATTTATACTGTCGCTAAACATCCTTTGTTGTTTCTCTTTACAATAAAAGTGCCCACAGATTTTCTAGGCCATATTTTCAGCCAATAACAAAACTTTCAGCCAATCTCTCACATAAAACTATTATATGACTTCAGAAGATTTTGAAAATTCTGCAAGTGTTGATTTGACTACTTTTATTATGCTTTTATAATGGATTTGTGCTTATTTCAAAGCTTATTAGTCCAAGGTCTCCATCCACATTTGTTATATGGAGTAATTTTTTATTTATCTAAAGTCATACATGTTTGGAAATGAGTAAATGATGAAAACATTTTCAATTTTCAACTATAGGTCCTTTGAGCAAAATATTATGATCTTGTTCCAGTCATTAAAGCTTATCCATCTTAAATTGTGTGTAGTATCTTCAAAATTATAAACAACTTTTACATTTTTTTGCAATTTACCTTTGGGGTAAAAAACAGATAATGATTCAACCTAACTGTCTCACAGTTGTGTCGATGGTGTCAATTAAAATCTCTTACCACAAGACTTCTGGGTAATGTCCATGAGGAAGTTCCAGGTGTACTTCTCCACCCCCATCTCACTCTGTGTACATGGCAGAGTTTCCAATTCATAAGACCCATGCCGTCGCCAATAAAACATTGTGCCTCACCATCCAAGCGCAACCGATAAATCTAATGCCATATATCACTTGCCAACATATGTAAGAGATTGAGATGATAATCTTCACACCTTGAACCAAACATCAGTCTTTAGATGTCTACTTCTCTTCATGTTTCCCTAAGTTACAGATTGTACAAAAAATTGAGTGGCTTCTCTTGTGGAGAAAAGTTCTCAGAATACGGGATTTCTCTAAAGTTTCCAGGCAGGGTGCTTTGGACTTTGTGAGCCAGTATGTGAAGGGGGAAAAAGAGGGGGGGCTTGACCCACACAACATGCCAGACAAGCGATGCATTCATCCACATGTGAAGTGCATGCTGGGATGTGAGAGAGACTTGGACCTGTGACTTTTCAGAATGGCAAGAGATACAAAGCTCCCTTTTGAGATGTCCACCTACTTGTTGCCCACAAACTTACAGTATCATATAGAGAAATAAAGCAAAAATTAACAGATCAAACCACAGTCAGTCATATAGAGAAAGTCATAGAGTACAATAACATCTCAAAAGCAGATTTAGAAAGATGAAAATGAGAAAGGGTTATAATAAAGATTAAGAGAATAGCAGCAAGAGTTGGCGAGTGCCCTCCAGAATCCCCACAATTTCTAATTTTGCTCTGACAAATTAGAGAGTAGCATGGGAGAGTCTTAGCTGTTGGGATCCAACATTTCCAGCCATATGGTAGTGATTTGGAGCAGTGTGACGTGCAGGGGTTAGTTTTAATGGCCAAGCAGTCAAGCCAATATGCAGCAGTCTCAGACTTTGTCAGCTTAATCATTTGCTGGGACACGTACATACAACAAAGCTCTTTTGATCTTCACTGAGACATTTCTCTCTGCGAGCTGGTGTACGGCAATGTCTTTTTTAATTACAGCTCATTTCATCTGGCTGTTGTTACATTAACTAATTACGTTCAAACTTTATTGTCAAGACATCATGGCAGTCTTGGTTCTGCTGTATGTTGTGCTCACTCATGATTACGAGTACATAAAAGAGTATAAATAAAGACTAGGGTTTTTAATCGATAATCAAGAAATCAAATTAGTTAAATCACATGTATAATCTCACAGAAAAAAGCAACTAAATGAAGATAATTCAATAATATATATATACACACACATAAATAGTTTTTAAGAATGTTAAAGTCTTTAAGGATGCATAATAATACAAAATTGCAACAGACACCCACTGTAAATTTGCATACAGCATGCCTAGTGGGAGTGTAATTTAATATAACACAATAAATATTGAGTGTTTATTTGTTTAAATGCTAATAATCATCACATATCACACCCAAATTTAGTTTTCAAATTTAGCATTGCATTTGGCTGGTGGCATGTTATTGTCAGCTCATAATACTCAGCATGTAAAACATATGTTGCCACCAGCATGTTGGCCACACATGAAAGAACACTGTGGTGTGACAGCTACTACAGTCAATTATAATATCTAGGTTAATCCTCTGATCTGTGATTCTCATGACATTGTTTATCTTTGTTTAAAACACTAGCATTAGGACAGTCATGCACATGGCGAGGAGGCCAGTCTATCTGAAACCAGTTATGGGCTTGGTTTAGAGGTTAGATGGCAAATTAGTCAGCCAAGTGACAGTACCCAAATAGTCAAGACAGTTCCATACAACGGCTCCTATTCAAAATCAGGTAAACAGATCTCTATTTCTGGTGTTCCTCATCATAAATTCAAAAGCTTAGACTATATTTGACATTATTATAAGAAATACCACTTCATAGCTTTACTGATAAACTGTAAGTTTCATAAAAGCCCCATTTGTTAGTTTGAAGTTTGAATTTAATAACTATGGCCCTGGACCTCACAGACAGAACATATGGGGAATTTCATTTGGTTGGAAGAGTCACTTTGTTTCCACTGTCAAACTATTTTTAATAAGGATTTCAAACTATTTATATTGCTAAAAAGAATATAAAATAATGATCTTGTGGTCAATCTTGCTGGAAAAAAATTAACTAGTTGAACGTTATGTCAGTTCCTTTGGCAAGCGAGGGTTATGTAAATACATACGTTTAAATGGACATAAGACATGATAACTAACTGAAAGGAAATCTACAGAAAAGAACTTTCAGACAGGAAGGAAATAATTGTTCTTTTAAAGTTTTATAATATTAAAATTGACCCTCTAATTATAATAGTCAACATCTATGAATTGGAACCACTTCCTGTAAAATCAGCTGGTATAACTTTTATCTGGATAGATTAACCTAAGTGCAATCTACCCTTGCAGCTGTTGAAACAGAACTGTTGACTGTTGATACAGATTGAATAACATTTCCTTATGACAAGCCATTGGAGATGTAAACCACAGAGCTGTCCGTCTACCTGTCAGAACGTAAACACCATTTAGCCAAATCTAATAGTGAGGAATGGAAAAAACCAAGAGTGACCATGCCATGACCAAGAATGGCAGAAAATCTGGATTTAAATAGCCAAAAAAGGACATATTCCTATACAGACAAGTAAAACCAAGTGCAGTCTATTTTAGAGTACAGAAGTCAGTTAGTCAATAGCTAACTATTATAGGGCCAGAACCCTGATTGCATACATACATCTCAAAGATGTCTATTTGATGTGCGTGTTTACATATAGAAGACGTGTTTCTTTGAGCGTTTGCTCATCTGCATTATGTCTCTAGGACGTTTCATGTCAGACGTTGAATAGACGTTTTTAAAAAATGTCTTTAAGATGTTTATGATTTAGAAACCGACATTTTAAAGACATTTCTCAGATGTTTGTACACAGTAGATGCTTTCCAGATGAAGTGCTCTTTAACAGACATCTTGCAGATGTAAGTGTGCTATCTGGGAATGTACTGAAATTAAAATAAAATGAAAATGAAATATAGATCATGAAATATCATACCTGCAGCCTAACAGAAAACTTTCCTGTAATCTATAAGTTACCACCCTTACCTGGTTATCACCAAAGTTAAAATAAAGGGACGCTTCAGGGAAAATCTCACTGACCTCAAACTTGTTAAAAGTAGCATATATCTAACAACTCATACTGAAAATTCAACAGCAAAAAAAACAGATAAACATGGTGAATATATAAAATATCATCAGGCTTACATGGTGTACATGAGGAACAGTTTTGATAGATGATGATGATCACTGACAAATTATTATTTTGAAGCTTGACCTCTACAGTCATAATTTATTCTCCTGCATTATTATTGTTTGGGACACTCAGCTAAACTTCTCGACATGAGGGTGAGCAAGAATTCCGGATGAACTATCCCTTTAAGACATCCTCAAAACCACGCTGTTTTAGCACTAGTTGTCACCATTGCCACAAATCCGCGCAATATACAGGTACACCTCACATTTCTAATTTTAACGCAGCGGTAACACATAAGACAAAATGTTGCTCACCAAGTCGCAAACGCAGTCCGAGCCAGCTCTTGGGTGGCGATCCGTATCGATACATTATGTGCTGTTAACCATGTGGGTTCATTTCCAAGTTCATCTGTTGTTCTCAGAGATGAGACGTCCGACCATACCGTTCGCTGAGTATCAGCAGCAGAGCAGACACAGGCTCTGACGCGCTGTTGGCAAACCTCCAAAAACAGATATAAGCCACTTTAACGAAGTTTGATATAACTGACATCTTTGATTCACAGCATAATGGTGGTTCCCTGTAGTATACTGCAAAGCTATTAGGTTTCTTTAAAAATATCTTATCTATATGCTTGAGTGACGTCTAAAGCGCTTCACCTTCTGCGCGCGGCAGAGACACAAAAGGACCTGTTGACTGTGTCGTTGACGCACGAAGTTTTTGTCTCCTTTCTGGCCTCAAGGTTTAATGAAACTTATTGAATTGCGCTATAAGAACATGGCATATCCACTTTCAAAGTCAACATGACATCTTTTTAGCACGCACGGCTTTGTGTCATGTTAAAAAAGCAGACATGTTAGTCCATAAAAACACTGTTGTCTCTGTTTCCTATATTGTTACTACCTCTGACTTCATTGTGTCTCACCTACTTTAAACACGTAGGCGTTTCCCTAACCTCACTTCACCCTTTTCTTAGCAGTCTGACGATTCATTTTACATTTGGACGGGATATTTAAAGGCTAAATGCTATAATATGTACAATCCAACTATAGACATTATAAGATTTTATGCCGCTCATTTTGTATTGACTTGGCATTGTATTTACTTAGTATTGACATGACTTTCTCAAGCTCTGCTGTACTAGACTGTTTTTCTTTTTAATGAATAGCCTAAAAGACCCATGTTTGAGTGTGGCTATTATTGATTTTCCATTAGTACATTCTTAGTAAAAAAAAGGGGGTTTTAGAACCTTAAATGGTTCTGTCAGGCGCTTTATAGGTTAAGGTTTCCCATCATGTGATCATTTTATGAATTTAGTTTTAGTAATTCATTTTGTTTTTATTCACTTTTATTTTGATTACATTGTATGAATTAAACAGCTCGTAAACATACTTTATCATTAGCTGTTAAATGTTTTCAATGCTCGGTCCTTAAGAAATTCTTTGTCTTTATTCCATAAGTGACTCAAGTGAGTTAGTCACCATAAAATAGAAGTTGCAATAGTCAATTCTTCCCAATTGTGACGTATCTATGAGAGAGCTTCTCGAACACGAAAAAAACGTTGGGTGCCCTTACACGCCAGTAAACATTGCATCAGAAGAGAAGAGAATAATTAATTTAATAAAAAAAACAAGAATAGTTCATTTGATTTCATGTTGACTTTAAAATAATGGAGGCACTCTCTTGCCAGCCTTCCCCCATCTCTTTTAAGTACAAACAAACCTGGCTTGCCAAATAGGCCATATGTGGAGTATTAACCCTCTGCAGCTCTCTCTCCCCCCGCCTCCCCCATTAAACACCTTGGGCATAAAGCACACTTACAGACAGTCTGAAAAACAGACAATACTGCCTTTATCTTTATCTACTGCTAATACTCACTACTATTTGGGTTCTTTGTAGCTGTTCCTGACACAGAACGTCTGGAGAAAAAATCTTATTCTGTCACTGTTCTGCAAAAAACTCATTGTGTTGCTATCCGTCACATTTGAGACTTGTCCTTGCTATCATGTGTATGGAATTGGGACATGTTAAAGTGTCCTCTGGACCTTTGAGCTGAACAAGATGCTCTGAGTTGTCAGGATTGGTGTCCTGAGCTGGTGAGCTGAATAGCAGACCTAAATGATCTATACCGGTTGATTTGGATCAGATCCCATTAACATAGAAGATCACTCTTATCGGGTGTGACAAATCCCTAATCCATTGGGGTTGACAACAACTATGCGTTGATAAACTGGGACTGTCAGACATTTTAGGGAAGGGTAAATCTGTTGTTTGAATAGTCTAAACTCTTATCCTACACCTGACCATGGTCTATAATCTAAAACAGATTAAAAGAGATTACCTCATGTTTGATAAAACGTGCACAAAAATACCAGCTATCCTTTCCGCCAAAGTAAACATGCTTCTATGGCCTCACTACCCTCATTCAGAATACCAGGTCAATACATTAATAATGGTATGGATGATATACTCATCATTATCATCTTTACATATGCTCTCTATTGAATACTGTCACTAGCTTTTGTGAGCTGAACATGTGTGTCTGCTCAGACTCATGGCTAAATGTCTCAACAAGCTTTTCTTAAGCTGATTAGCAGCTCGGCAGATTAATTCATTATTTTGGAAAAAGAATGAATACATTTAGGCCATTGTATCAGTGGACTGGGGCCAAATGTAGTTTTATTTTACATTTTTCTTCAGACTGTAGTAAATCTATCTGACATCTTTTTGGTATAGGAAACATACATTTGTTCCAAAAATAATAGTACATATTTACGTAGAGAAAGACTTATAATTACATTATAAGAAAGAATGATAATTAAATTGAGTATTGATGATCACATGTTGAATATAAAATGATGTCATTGTGGGGGCAGTTGTAACATTGAAAAAATCATAGATTTAACACTTAGATTAGTAGTTTATATTACTGAATAGTTCACCTTTATATGTCAAAACAATTGTACATATGTAAAATAAGGAAAATATATATTTTTTAAAATGTTAAAAAACTTGAGTAAACCTCTTACATGATTCTTTAATGCTTAATGTAGTAATATTACTGAATATCTTTCTCCTTACTAATATTAATAATTCTTAAGGCCATAAAAATTAACCAAGATGGCATTAGGACATTACTATTGTACTGCATGTTTTTGAAATAAATCAAGTCATACAATCTTTATTTCAAAACAAATGTTACAATTGTTGCCAACATGTATGTTTGCTACCAATTACAGTGTTAGCAACTTCTAACTATAGATTCAGATAATAGATAAATACTACTAACCTAGAGATAAAATGAGTATAAAATAGACATTAGGTTAAGTTATCATGAAGTACAAGTTGCGGTCATCTTTTCTGCCCTGTTGTGGTGTAAAATAGTGAGAATTGATTGGATCATTGTTGTTTGATAATTGCTGCAGTCTAATGTGAGTGACAGGTTGCTGGAGGGGAAAGGATATCGTCCCACTCTCGTGTGGATGCACATGTCATCAGAAAAGAGAATCGATTTGGTTTCAAGAGTTTGGGAAAGTGTTTTCTTGATTAAAGATTATGAGGGCAGATTAATTCAAAAAATAATACTTTTCTGAAATTCAGACATTCAGTGTGTTATAATTCCCCCAGTCACAATTTCCCTCGGTCTCCCATACTATTCATCTCAACTGTTCATTTATCTTGAAGGTTAAATTTAGATGCTTGAAATTGGAACTGTCGGCAACATACAGCTAAAGTCTGCAGTCAGAGAGGGTGAAGAGAAAAAGAGAAAGACCGCCTGAGGTCTTGATCAGATGGTTCTTAATCAGTTCCTTTCCTCCACTCCCCTGCCTTGCCCTTTCCTTCGGTTTATTTCTTTAGTTTCCCATGCCTCGTGTCTACAGTGAGTTTTATCCTTTCCCAACCCTGTTTTCTCCATATACACCTCTGATACCCCATGAATGAGTTATGGCACATAATGTGGACATTTTTGCATAGTTATTGAAAAAATCTAATCTGCGAAATGCACTTAAACATGATAAAGCAAAGCATGCTAACAGTTATAGTACATGCTTATTGAGCTAAAAGCATAAAACTATTCAGAATATTTAATAAAGAAATATAGAAGGCAGAGCTTATTGCATGTGTATATCTTATTACCGGTAAATGTCAATTCTGTTGAAATCTGTGGATATGGATAAGTCAACTGGCTATGACTGAAGCAAAAACTTGTTCTGGTTTACCGTGTTCTTCTTAAATCCTCATGCATTTACTTCCCTCTGGTGGTAAAACCTAGTAAATACAGAACTCAGTTTGACAGACTGTAAGAGTGATTCTGTTATCACATGAAATCAACAGACTGAAAGTCAGCTGGGGCTTTAGGCTTTGTCTCTGCTGCTTTTCCTGGTGACAGGAGCTGTTAACACTGGTGTGTGAGAACACTTGTGTGCTGCTAGATATTCCTCTGGGCTCACGCTGTCAGATTTAATTCCCTCAGGCACAAATATACTGAGATCAGTGTATCCAGCCTGCAGGCTATCATCAACAAAGAAAGCACAGTGGGTTTGAAGTTTGCCAGTTGCAGCTGCATTGCAGGTTCATGTTTATATGGAAGGGGGTTGGTTTACACCAAGGACTGTAAAAACCTGTAAGCACCTGCATTTGGGGGGACCAGCCAACTGTTCTCGAGAGAAAAACAACCTTATGAACATAGAAATTAATAGAAAATAATGTTTTAATGAAAATCTAAAAATGGAGACAGTTTTGAATGACAGTTGGGTTTAAAGATAGAGTTTAGCTAAAAGGTTTAGGGATTTGAATTTTCAACAGCTGTTACTATAGTTACTATAGTTCGCTGTTACTTTAGTGTCACATGATGCTGCAGAAATCTGAAAGAAAAATGTCTTATTATTATCATTTTGAAAACATTTGTTAGGCTTAGTATTTTTTAGATTTTTTTTCAGGACTCAAGTATCAATTTAAAACATTATTGATGTTTAAGTGTTTAATGACACAATTGTCTCAGTATAAAACAATGGAGAATAGCCACCAGAAAAGTAAAACAAATGAGTTAAAAAAGTGCCGTGATCCCTCGTTTATCGCGGTTAATGTGGGTACCGGAACCACCGTAGGTTCAAGTAGGTTCAGCCAATCAGCTCACAGGATACATCCACTCGTGCTCTCATTCGTTGATCTCGCGCCGGGAACCAATCATGTGTCTTGTCTGAGTGCCCGTTGGTGTGTACAAAGCCTCTGAGAGAAAACCGTTTCTCTCGCATCACGATAAAACAACTCTGCTTTCTGCAATACGGCTGCCGATATGGCATATATATATTTTTTTTTTTCGATTAATATTTTTAAAAAATCTGCGATGCACTGAGGCGAGGGATTACTGTATTATGGTTGGATGTGTCTGATGATTTTCAAAGGTGTCCAGTTTTTTCAAATGTATGGTCAATGATATATATATATATATATTGGATATCTTTTGCATTGGTTGCTTAACTAAAAGTATAGATTATCTGTAATTAAACCATACAGTAACACCCTTGCTGTGACACGCAGCTTAATGTTTAAGCAAAGAGATCTCAGATTACTTAGCAAACATAAATAGCCTCCCACTTATTTGAAATTGTTATGTGTGAATTCCATGTCGTGTATTCTAGTTAATAGATCCAACACATGTAAAGCATACATGTGCCACCCACACTCACACAAAGACATACGGTACACACAGTTGCTCCTCGCTTTAAGGTTTCAAAAGCTGTTGTAGGTTAATTTTAGCATAACTCTCTGTCCACTCTCCATATGTTATATCACTTCACAGCAATAAACCTTATCTTGATAATTTCTTGAGCCGCTATAATCTATTTTTAGCTTTCTACATACCACCCATTCTAATTAACATTTAAAATAACCTCTAAGCCCGACGGCTACATTTTCCCTCCTGCTTCCTGATCAGGTTCGACTTTGTATAGAGATAAAGCCTAGACAGAGTGCACTATAGACACAAATCAATTTTCAATCCTCCCACGTGGAAAGCACTTTATAGATTACCCCACAAGCACAGGTCTTTCTTAGGCTGACCCTCGCTCATTACAAAGCTAACTATTGGATTTTGCCTCATTAAGACAAGGCCACATGCCAGAGTGCCCCCACCTGAGGTCAGCAGCTTCTTATCTCTCCTTAGACACAGTAAGAGGAAGCGAAGATAACAATGGTGAACTCGCTCACAGTTACAGTAGCTCTTGCTGAAACCTCCCACATTGAAACTCTGTGTATTTTAGTCATACTGTAGCATATGCTGTTGAGAAGCTAAATGACCCTTCTCGAATGATCTAGAATCAAGCATTCCACTCACGTCCTCACACAGAAGTCTCAAAGTGAATAAATGGATGATGGTCTCTAAAGATCTTCTAAGGTGCCTACAGGAGCTCCATCGCTCACAGTTCTCATTTTGGTTCCCCCTCCAGACTGATCGCATTACGGCAGAGCTCTCATCCATCGCAATAAGAGGGAATAATGAATGCCGGATTCCATAGCGCGGGTGTTATGACATGTCCATGAGGGCTTTCTTTTTTCTTTGTTCATTGTTTAATGTTCTAAAAGAAAGTAAACATAAAAATACAGGCACTGATCTAGGTTTTCTGTCTGAATCAAGGATCTCAAATGGTCTGGTTTCTGTTATTGATTAACTAGCTTTAGTAATCTGTCTTAAGTACTCTAACTTCTATGAAACAAGCTCCAAATAAGTAGTTGTAAAGTGTGTCATTTTTATGCACTAGGATCACCATAAATAATGACTTTTCAATTGCCTATCTGCCTAAACTAAACACTCAAATATAAATCTGATAGTCTTGCATCAATTTACCACCTTTGATTTCTCTCTCTCTCTCTCTCTCTCTCTCTCTCTCTCTATATATATATATATATATATATATATATAAACTCACCTAAAGGATTATTAGGAACATCGTTCAATTTCTCATTCATGCAATTATCTAATCAACCAATCACATGGCAGTTGCTTCAGTGCATTTAAGGGTGTGGTCCTGGTCAAGACAATCTCCTGAACTCCAAACTGAATGTTAGAATGGGAAAGAAAGGTGATTTAAGCAATTTTGAGCGTGGCATGGTTGTTGGTGCCAGACAGGCCGGTCTGAGTATTTCACAATCTGCTCAGTTACTGGGATTTTCACGCACAACCGTTTCTAGGGTTTATAAAGGATGGTGTGAAAAGGGAAAAACATCCAGTATGCGGCAGTTCTGTGGGCGAAAATGCCTTGTTGATGCTAGAGGTCAGAGGAGAATGGGCCGACTGATTCAAGCTGATAGAAGAGCAACTTTGACTGAAATAACCACTCGTTACAACCGAGGTATATGGTAAAGCATTTGTGAAGCTACAACACGCTCTCGATTTCTGTTGAGACATTCAGATGGTCAGAATCAGAACATGGATCCATTATGCCTTGTTACCACTGTGCAGGCTGGTGGTGGTGTAATGGTGTGGGGGATGTTTTCTTGGCACACTTAAATGCCACGGCCTACCTGTGCATTGTTTCGGACCATGTCAATCCCTTTATGATCACCATGTACCCATCCTCTGATATCTATTTCCTGCAGGATAATGCACCATGTCACAAAGCTCGAATCATTTCAAATTGGTTTCTTGAACATGACAATGAGTTCACTGTACTAAAATGCCACCAATATGAGCCAACATTTCTAAAGAATGTTTTCAGCACCTTGTTGAATCAATGACACAGAATTAAGGCAGCTCTGAAGGCAAAAGGGGGTCAAACACAGTATCAGTATGGTGTTCCAAATAATCCTTTAGGTGAGTGTACATCAGTGGTTTATTAGTAGTTCTATCTGTAAATCGTTACATTGAAAAAAATTAAACCATGTCTGATTAATTAAAATTACAAATTCAGAATCTGACAACATGAGACGTTTTTTGCAACACGCAGGCAAAATTACACCTAACAACATAAGCATTCCTTGCATCAGGGTCTACTATATATTTAATTTTATTATCTCAAAGCTGGCCAGAATGCTATGTGACCTTTCAACATGAAAAATAAAAACTATTTGCTTTCAGTAAAATAACCCATGCAGAATGTCTAAAGCAGGGGTGTCAAACTCAATTGCACAGGGGGCCAAAATCCCAAAAAAAATTTAGGTCACGGGCCGAACAGGATAAACATTTATTGAAAACACTAAAACTAAACTTTTAAAACTTACCTTTTTTAAATTAGATGTGAATAAAAACAGACAGAAATATTATTCTGGAATAAATCAAGTTAAATAAATAATAAATCTAGAATAAATCTACCTTAAATAACTTAAAAATATAAAAATATTTAAAAAATACTTACAAAAATTAAAATATATCCTGTCTAAATTATACAAGTTAGAAATAAAGTAAACAAGTAAAGTAAAAGTAAGTAAAAGTTAAAAGAACAAACATTCAAATTTCTTTACTCTTATGTCATTTTATATAAAACTTAAAAAGATTTATATATAAAAGATTTTGCTCTCCATAAAAATATATCCTGTCAAAATTATACAAATTCAAAATATGGACATGCTGCATAACAAAACCTGGAAATCTAAATACAATTTTTGCTTTTCAGCAATAACAAATCAAATCATTCAATTGAATTAGCTCTTATGTCATTTGTCTTATAGTGCCGTCTTATTAAATTATTTAATTACTGCCACATTAGCTCCGCAAATGAGACACACGGGTATACCGGCAGTATGTCAGTAAACATATACCGTATTTTCCCGCATATAACCCATGGGTTATCGCAGATTTTAAAAACTATATCACAATTTTTTTTACACGTAATAATATTTCAATATATTTGTTACGTCCCTAAGGACGTAATGTTTTTTTTGTTTTTTTGCGCTGTATTTTCTTTCTGGCGCTTGCCTACTATCACTCTGACAGCGGGCGCTGATATGCTGTCTGACCTGTCAATCATGCAAGAAGACGCGCTGCCATGAGGGCGGGCTCTTCTCATCTGATGATCAACACTTGCATTTCGCGCACAAGCACTGTGTACCGAGCCTGAACAGTTATGGATAATTGACAATAACAATCGCGCGGTACTAGCGCGAGCGCGAAGCATCATTAGCCACTTCCTGTTTAATACAGGAAGTGTTCGGCGGGTCAGCTGGAGTGCGGGACATCTCGCGGGCCATTAATAAAATGCTCTCGCGGGCCGGACATAATTACACGCCGGGCCGGATGTGGCCCGCGGGCTTTGAGTTTGACACCTATGGTCTAAAGAGTCTGCATGCAAGTAAAAAAACGGACAGCTATGAAGTGTCTTTTAAGTCTGTGAATTTATGTGGTAACTTACTGTATGGCTGATTTAACATTTGAATACAATTTTCAGGTCTCTGTATTAATACAAAGCATTGTGAATTCCATAAGAATATGTTAGCAAGTCTGTCTAGATGATTGGCAGACTAATGAGAGTATGACCTCACTCACTGACTTTAACAAAGACTTAAGAGTGATGGTCCGGACAGATGAAACAGTCGTGAAATCCTCTATAGTCGGAAGTGATCCACCTTGCCTACCCTTTCCTTTAATCTTCCTCTCTGTATCTCTGTTTGGTGTGTCACGGTTGTGCAGGTCAGGACATAGACTGATAGCTAATGAGACCTTTCTGCATTAGTTGTTTTCTCATCTGGAAACAAGACACCCAGGGCTGTAGATCACAGCTTAACTCTAGCATCCACTGACATCCATCTTATACTACAGTCTTGCATGGCCTGAAGCCAGCGACCATTTGTGGCACAACACCGTAGCATTCATTCCTATGTGCATCATTTTTCTTCATTAATAAGCAACATTGCAGATGCTGGAGCATGAAAATGGGATTTGTATGAATACACAATGAGATATTCAGAAACATCTTTATATTTGACAATAAATAATTATGTAAATCTGCACATGATCATGTACATTGGAGTTATATAAACTATATATACATAATAACCACATGTGAGAGAGATATTGATTACCAGAATAATGGTGACATATTGACTCCAGGGAGACTAATGCGAAATAAACATTTCCATTGTAGTCACTTATTAATATTAATATTGTTTTGTGATACAAAAAGCCAAAGAATCTTCAATTGAAAATCTTCAACCTCATTAACCTCCTAAGTAACTGAAGGTTTTTACAATAGTAGAAAATGCAAAAGACCACTATTATTTCTAAAGGGATTCTGAGCAATATTAAGATAATTTTTGAAATTAACAAGTGTAAATAGACAGTGTAAACTTTTTTCTTTCTTTTTTAGACTGGTATATCTACTCCAGCTGTCAAATCTGGTCTTTATCGGTCACAAAGCTGACTTGACTTGACAGTGAAATCACATTTAATGAGCCAATCATTTTGAATTTTTGTCATGATTATGATTTTCATAATAATATTTCATCATATTTGATTTTTAGGTCAACATTTCAACCTTTTATATCATAATTATGGCTTTCTATGTCAGAATTCTGATTTACCAAACACAAAATTAGAAATTGATTTACCTTACAATGAAAATGAATGTGACCATGGCTGTTGATCAAGTTTTTCAGTGAACAAGGACTTTGTTTCACATAAAGTGGTCATATATATTCAGAAGACTTCAAATTCTGTTCATGATTCATATGAACCACTTTTATGCCCTTTCACTTTCTTTCATTGAATGGAAGTAAGGATCTTAGACATTCTGATAAACTACTTTGGTATTCCACAGAAAAAAAAAACATCTTTCAAATTACATGAGTGTGAGTAAATGGTAAGAGAATGTTCATTTGTTGTTTAAAATCCTTTTAATATATGCTTCCCATTAATACATGGTGCATTCGTTTTCTTGAATTGCATCAATACAGCATCTTTGAAACTTGAAGAGGTGACGCATGCATTGCCCTCCTTCGGAATTTGCACCTTATTAGCATCCCAACTGTTCAGCCGTGAGCAAAGAGATGAATTTAGTTTTATAAGAGTAGATTAATAAAACCAAATTAAAATAAAATGTAAAGCAGAGATACTGCATGACCGTTGATTAGAATTCTACTTTCATCTCTGATCAGCTACTGTACCTCTGTTTCTCTTTGGGTTTTGAGTTACGAAAAGGTACTTTATAGGATTGCAAAGTTTGCAGCAAACTTATTGTAGGCCAAAATGATGTGAAATAATCTTTGATTCGACAGCTGAAAGCACTGAAAAATTCAAACACAGCCTGTATACTACATTACTGACCTGCCATGTTCATGTAGCTACTGTAAATCCCACAGGTGATTCAACATTCTGGATGTGCGTGGGAAAATACGGATTACTTTTTGTTGAGTTCCCCTGTTTGAATGAAAACCCATGCATACTGATTCGGTTCATTGGGATGGATATCAATTGAGATGTCCCAGGTGTGCAAATAGAGTAAATCTAAGCCAGGGTCATATGGAAACCTTCAACACTCTTCAATGTCAAACCTGTGGGATCAAGCAGTTTGATGTTACAGGCTGACTTCCATAAAGAATATTAACAAGAATGAAGTATATATTCTCTGTGCAGAATCTGATCATTTCATAGCCAAGTACATTTTGGGTATTACTATTAGAATTTAGTCAATGTATAGTGTTTGAAGCAGTACGTAATGTCATAAAAACCTTGTACAATGCTCAAAAAAAATTAAGAGAACACTTAAAGCACACATTGGATCTAAATTAATGAAATGTTCAATTTGAAAATCTTTATATATGTTCTATAATTTGTTAAGAATAAAATTATGTAACAAAAGTCAATGGAAACCTGAAAACTGAGGGTTAGATTCAAAATCATACTAAAATTACATGTAAAAAAAAAACTAGTTACAGGCTGATCAAACTTGCATGAAGTAGTGTGCATGGTCCCCACGTGCTTGTATGCACTCACGGGTCAGGGCTCCTCATGAGATGGTGGAGATGGGGGATCTCCACCCACAGCTGGATCAGGGCATCAGTGAGCTCCTGGACAGTCTGTGCTGCTACTTGGTACTTAATGCCCCAGAGGTTCTCCAATGGATTCAGGTTTGGGGAACGTGAGGACCAAACAGTTCCAGCCGTGCATTTCAGAGATGATTTTCACCTCTCAAAATTCTCATGTTTCAGCGCATCTCATTCAGAATGGAATAGCTCAAATGAGTTCTCGAGAGGCCGGCTTTTTTTCTCCATCTCTGTTCTCTTAAGTGTTTCTAGATGCTCTTGGTAGGACAGCCACAGGTTGCAGCTGAAGCCCCACACTGTTTGCATATGAAATATTCATCTGTGTTGCACGGAAGGAGCCGATAAGCCTGTTCCAAGCAGATGCTCCCTATTTAGGAATATGAGCAGGAACAAGCATTCTTTTATTTTTTTCCTTAAAAATTTTCACACTATTCCTGTGATTGTTTGACTGTGTTATTGCTTTTCCTCATTTCTGTAGACATGCTTGATTCAGTTAAGTTTTGAGGAGGAAATTGGCAAGTGAGATAATTGTGGAGATATGAATCACATAACACCCTAACAAATAAAGGTTCTAAATGGCAATCTTATCAATACTATTTTTTTTGACTGCCTGGAAACTAACAGCAACAGTGGCTGGTTTTCTAAAGAAGTAGATAATAAAACATAAAATAAAACAAAATAATATAATATAAAAGTGTCAACTTATTCTAAATTATATCCAACTTAATTACCAAAGAAAACTCTACATAAATAATATTGTGTTTCACAGTATAAATTAATCTTTATGCATGGAAATTTATAGCTGTCTTTCAAATTTAGGGGTTTCCTTGCAATGAGATCTTTATATTTGGAGGTTCATAGCATAAAAAAATAAATTTTTATGGTTAAGCGTTAGATCAAGTGAAATTATTTGATGAGGAGGACTTTCAATCCATTTCAAGGATTTCATTCACATAAAAAGCCAAAAGTCACTATTCAAACATTTCTCTTTATTTGACAAATCAAAATCATAGTCTTAGTGTCAAATGTAAAGACAGCAAAAATGTAAATTATGAATTTGTAACTCTCAATAAAGACATGAGGCAACAATTAATTTCAGTTTTTTATCACTCTGCAATCAGGTCGTATTCAATGAAACCACAACATGGTTTAGCCTTTATATTCCCTTGAAAAGTACTCATCCTTGGTGACAACCTATAGAGATTTTCAATTGAATGCACTGACTTTGAATGGAAGAGGCAAACCCTGTATAATGTATTCTCAATTCAGCACTCTCTTAGTAACACAAACGCTTCTGCGCAAAGAAAAGCTTTGTAGATGGAAACATAAAAGTTTTAGGCAGAGCAGCAGTGAGGCCATGTCCTTGCTACACTCTTCCTTCTCTCTCAGTAAATTTTTAATAAAGGCAGATTTTTACTACACATCTTGTCTTCTCTAAGAACTGTGATACAGTTTTGAGATGCAGCTAAATGATCTTCTATCATCTACAAACTATGCATCAGATAAGGATTCACGCAAATCAGGCATCATGAATGACCAGTGAAAATCATATAAGCTCAGAAAATATCATCCAAAAGTAAAAAAATCTATACTTTTATTTTTCTAAATTATATTTCACATGCATTATTGGTGAGCATATGAGAAAAATTACAGACCCCAAACTTTTATAAACAGATATGCATACTATAATAGAGAGGGGAAAGGAATGTAAACATGATGATTATTCTACAACTACTCTCATTACGTAACAGACAATGATTATGTCAGTATATCATGTCAATGAGAGACAAGACTTCCACCTTAAATATAAATATTAAATCAGCCTTAAATATGGAATACATTAGTTAATATTAAATGTGTAAAGAGACTCTCTGACTCTTTTTCTGACTCTCTGATGCTGCCCTATGGCTTATCAACTGAGAAGAGTCAGCTCCAATATATAATACAAATATATATCTACCTGAAACAGAAATGCACCACTAACCATATATATTTTATATTTTATTAATAGAGTACGAAAGACATTTACCCATGTTTTATGATATTGATGTTAGAGTGCATGGGCCCAAGAAAGGGTATCCCCTCAAGAATTTTGCTTACCATTACTCAACAAAAAAATGCATCATCAGATGATCAATAGCTACTGCAAAACATTCAGATCCTACAGACTGGCTGTAGCATCAAGGAAAAACTTCACAAGAACATAAGATAAGAATGCAGATGCTCCATCAAGCTAAATAATAGAAACTTTGAACACTGGGGAATGTAGTCTATAGCAAAAACCATGTAGCAAATTCAGGGTCAAGAAAGGGAGAGGAGCAGTGGAAGGGAGGAGGAGCTGTCCTTTTCCCTATCTGATGTAAGAAAGACAAGAGAAGGCAGGAACAAGGGGAGGGGAGTGGACAAAAACTGGCTTAGGGACAAATATCTCCAAAACCTGTTTTTGAACAGTAGCTGAGAGGAAGATCTAGACATAATGTGACGCAGCACTTTGGCTCCCAGAGCACCTGGGGTTACTAATGCTTCATTAAGCCCCCTTTTCCACACAACCATTCACCCACATTCGAACATCCAAGAGTTGCAGAGAGGGACCTAGAAGGAGTTGCATCCATTTTTGAAGTGGTACGATCACTGTTTGTCTCCGTCTTAGATGCTAAAAGGACAAAGCAGTTGGGATTTGGGCTCACAGAATGACTGCTATCGCCACTGAGGACCAGGACATGTTCTGTGAGAAGGCAGTGGCCCTTATTGTTGACCTCTGCCTGGATGACAGCCCTCTCTTAGACTCGGAAACTTGTCAGGAGTTCCTCTTGCTTCTGACCAGTGAAAACCCAAACATATCCAGTGCAGGTAAGTTTCCTGCAGCGTTTGATGGGATGTGTGTTTGTTGGGGGTGATGAGGGTGGGGGACTTGCTTATGTTTATCTGCATAGATGTGTGAGGTAGGACTTCAAAGGATTGTGACCTTTTGTATGCATGCCCACTTTCTGCTCAATTAAAACCAAGGTGACAGACTTTTAGAAAATGCGTTCTGTATAAATAATGAATTGCCATTAGTTACCTAGCACTTTTTCATTTGCCTAATGAGCCAACTTGTATTTGAGGTTGTTCTCCAGTAAATTAAGAATGCTAGTCATTGGCGATTTAGATCAATTGTAACCGTGGCACCTCCTTTTTTTCCAGTCTAATGACAAGCGCACAGTTAATCTTTGGTTGGAGAAATTTCATTGATGTGCTTCATAGAAATATGGATGGTCTTACAATGCACCACTCCAGACTACAGGTTCACGGCAGTCACACAAGTTAAAATTGACATGAAATTGAATTTTGGACACAAGATCGAAGGAGCTGTGAAATCTCAGAGTTGGCAGGTGATAGGAATGTCTAAAGCAATACAAATTATAATGAATTCCATATCTGGCAAACTGCCATGGAGGAAGGCACAGAATCTAATTGTCACTCTGAGTTTCTGTCACAGGAGAAATCAAATAAACCACTGCAGGCCCTGACCTGCATCATGTTCCCTACCACAAGTATAGTGAATGCCATTGTGTGTCATCCACAAATAAACATGAACTACTAACGTCACAGAACAGCTCAAATGCCAGGTCTTGCCAGGCTGACATTCTAAATTCAAATAATATAAGATAATTTATACAAATATAGATTTATAAAAACAATTAATTATATATAATATTATAAAATGTTATTTTAATTATTTAAATATTAATTATATGCAAAAAAAGTCAAATAAGCTGATGTCAAAACCATCTGACCAATCCAATCATATTTTGACTCTTTTGACTCAACACGGAAAGGCCGAAAAACATGGTGTCATAAACCATTAAGAAAAGCTGTCGTAAACTGCACAAGACAAAAGAAAAGATTCCAGCCTCCATTAGACAGCGAAACCAATGCTCTGTAGTACTTTTTCCATTAGTAATGCTACAGCAAAAAAACTAAACAAAAAAGTCCTAAAGTCATAATGATTGGGCTCTAATTAGGAAGGAAGCACTGAGTGTGTGAAGGGAGATGCCTGCTGACTTGTGGAGGGGAGTGAAGGGAGGCTCTGGAACCTGCAGTCCACAGGCAGTAATACTAGATGAATGGAGGACTGCTGCTGGCCTCCGCAACCCCATGGAGAGAGCTGCACCCAGCTTGCCAAAAAGCAAAGGTCATGCATCAGGAGAGCCAGGTGGTGCAGCACTCATGCAATGCCAAAACCCAACACGATAGAGTAGGACTGGGAACGTAACGGAGGAGGCACTGATCAACGCTCTGCAGCTTGTTGCTAATTATCTGAAGCAATTGTCCAACATCCCTCTCGAATAGATCGCTTGAAGTGGAAGAACATGTGTTACTGCAGCTGCACTATAGTAAAAAGTGACATTTTCCATGGGTTGCTTGTGCTGAAGTCATGCCTCAGTTTTCTCATGAATTAATATTTCAAAAATCATTTAATAATTCAGGTTTTGCACCCAGTTAAAAGAATCTTTCTATATTTCACTTCGACTCAAATTTTTAATGTTTGCCTTGTTAGGGACTGGTTGTTTGCACTGCAGACAAAACACAGTGCAAAAGAATACTCTGACACATGTAACCTGCAATACTGTTTAGGATTACCACAACACAGCCAGTCACCTATATTTATATACAGTAGCACTTTAAACAACATAGATCATTTCAAAGCAGCTTCATAGCATTGCAAACCCTAATGCTCAAAATAGTTGGTTTGAGTAGGGTAAATGTAAATGAAACACATTAATTATCTTTTCTGAGTATTTAGACTTCTTCTTTTGAGTTCACAAAACTGACACAATTTAAGTAATCTGAAATGTTTTATAGTTTATGTGTTTTATGAACTTGCTTCTTTTAATTTAGACAAACCTAAATTTTACTACAACTGGGCTTTGCCATAAATGCTCAAATTAAAAGTTTTTTTTTGTTTTGTCTTTTGCAAGATTAATGTTAAGTGGAAGATTTAGTAGAGTTATGTAGCTATGCTTAGAAACCTAGAAGAGTTTCTGTTATGTCGGGGGTGGGGGAGGTTACCATCATAGTGACGAGTGGAGCATGTCCTTTAAGACAGTTTAAGACTTCTTTTTTTTAAGGTTTTTTGATTGCTCTATATTGCCATATTTATTCAGCAATTGCTATGCTATGCTAATGCTAATGCTGTCAAAGCATTATGTTGCCAGTTAGCGTTTGCTGAAATAGCTAATTTAAGATAGCCAAGTTTCCACTACCAAAAAGATTTAAATTGAGATTACATGATAATTTTTAATTAAATGGACGAGTTAGCTTACCTACATATTTCAAGTTAAGAGCTATAAAAATGTATGTATACAGACTAAATACAAATCTTCCAGTTCTGCTCACCTAAACTTTGAACTTAAAAATATGTATGTAACTGATAATCATAATTTTGTTTGTTATTAAAATTAAGTTATGTGAAATTGTCATGCTGAAGTCCATGAAGTGTATTACTTAATAATTTGAAGGCAACGGTTTTCCTTACTTTTTTAAAGTTAGGCCAAATAATCACTTTTTACAGTGTAATAATCTTTTTTAAAGCAGCTCTGCTGAAGGCAGTATTGTTATGATTCAGCTCAAGTCAGTTCAATGTTGATTCAGTTCAGTTCAATAACTGTGATAAAGTTAATTAATTATGAAATAAGTGAAATTACTCTTCAAGCAGCTCTTTAAGCAAGACAATAGTGTTGTCATTCAGCTTGGGTCATTTCAATGTTGATTCAATTCAGTCTAATAGCAGTGTCAATGTTGCAAAATTCATTAATTATGAAATAAAGTTGATTCCATTTTTAAAGGTCAATTACTGGATTGCATTCGCCACCTTTATTTATTATTAAACTTATCTCATTAAAACAGAAAGTTATAATGCTATCACTAGACTAACAACTCATTCTTGATATTTACCTACTGTTCTATGCATTTATTCACTGACCTAGAAAATCTATATTTCAGTTATGACTTAAATGAACATACTCTGTTTATAAAAACTGATATGATTTATTACTAAAAGGTTAAAAAGATCTTAATTGTGTTATGCACGTGCCCACATACTTCAGAATCAGAATCAGGTCAGAATCAAAGCTATAGGTGTAAACACTGAGGCCATCCTTTATTCTCATTGTAAAGAAGAATTACATGTTTATTGACCGACTTGTATAAAAAGACTGCTGAGGAAGGAGAATTTAAGATGGTCAAAGTCAATATAATGCCACTCAAGCACATGATGATGGCATATGTAAAGGATGACCATCTTTCTCACCCCGTGATTGTATAGAAGCCCTTAAGGTGAAGTCAATTACATTTCCTTTCAAATATGATGAGAGGGATATGACTGAGTATAATGGTTGTGCAACAGAGGGCATGTGGAGAGGGGACCTCATTTTTTCCACTATAGTTGAAAAAGATGAAGAGAATGAATGCCAGTTGCATTAGAGTTGCACCTCTCCCTTGTCTGCCTCTATAGCACATTGAGCAGAAGATTACTATTAGCCACTAGTTTGAGTACCGTAGTTTAGCACTAAGCTCCACTGCAACGAGCCAGCTGCTCATTCTAGACTTACTACTGCAGCTACTGCATTATATGGCCATGAATAAATAAAACAGAGAGTAGACATCAGACCAGCAGGGAAAATAGCATACACACTTTATCTGTGTTCTCCTCCATGCTGAAGAAGGAACAAGATATAAAGGGGAGTTTTGTGTGGCTGTGTGTGTAAAATCACTACCTGGGGAGTTATTCCTTAGTAACTCAATGGGGAAATCCTGTGTGCTGGTGAAGCCCTGTGAGGTTTGATTAAATAATTTAGCAAACCCCAGTGTTGTGTGCCAAACTAATTTGCGGCCATACCTTTAATTACTGAACAGGTGTACACTAGGCACAGCCAAAATTACCTCCTTTTTCATTTTTCTTTATGGGATTTAAGCATGCTCCTTTGCTCTAAGCTTAAAATAGCCAAATCTGTCAGGAGTTTGGCAGTGCCATCATCTTAGGTATGAATAATGTACATTTATACATGCAGACAGCCAATGCACTAGTAGTGAATGTGAAAACCAATTCAGCAGTTCAAACTTGTCTCTCAACTTTACAATATCACATTGGCATCAGAGCGTATATGTGTCAGAGCTCAGGAAGATTATTTTTTTTTTACTACAGTGATCTTCCAGAGATGAAAGTTCTGTCATTTATTGACCTTCAATGGATTTTAAGTTTCAAAAAGAATGCTAAAGAGCCATAATTATCATAAAAGTGTTCTATATGAAACAAGAGCTGTATTCAAAATAGCTTTGTGTAAAAATAAATTAAATTTAAGTTGTTTGTCACTGATAATCTTCCACTCCAGACTGTTAGCTGCAATGGATTTACTATGTCGACTGACAAATCATTCAGGCTGGTTATGTGAACTGGATCAACAGATTTATTAAAATATCTGACTCAAAAAAATCTCAGACATCTCTCCTTTTCTTATGTACTTCTAAAAGCAAGCCAGGCAATTGATTTTCAGTGAATGATGACTTAAGTTTCTCATGCTATTCACACAAAGGTATTTTATGGCTTCAGATGAAAATATATTGTACAGGTTGTATGGACCTACTTTTATGGTGTGGTTGTTGTCATTCTGTAGTTGACAGCCTTTTTCTTTTCTGTTTTCTTTTATTGAAAGAACAGCCATGAATTTCTTCAAAAATTCAGTTTGTTATTTGGAAAGACATGAGAGTAAGTAAATAATGAAAGAAATTTTACATTTGGAGGGAAGCTAGCCCAAAAATTTCTTCTCTTGTTTTCTTGTCTATCTCATTCACTGCATAAACGGGTTGAGGCCACTGAGAATAAAAAAAATGGAGGCCCTTTGTGACAAAAGTGTTTAGGCATTGCAAAAGGCATTGTTCACTAATGTCCATCTCCATGTGCATCACTTCTAGGAATCAGGACATTTAAGCCATGCATCTCAAAGGATGAGAGCGAGCAAAAAACGAAAGCGACTGAAAATGAGCCTGACTATAACAAAGGAAAATTGAATCACAGGCCGCCCTGTACCGGGACATGGAGAGGATTCAGGGGGTTTAGGCCGAGAGCAACATCCAAATGGATTCATTTCTAAAATCTAATTTACTGGGTCTGCCTATAATGGGGTGACTGTGACATTTCATCCCTGATTGTGTTAAATATGTTCTCTATTCAGTGGCATGGACCGAGGTTAACAAGCCATGTATGTGGCTGTTGACAGTTATATTGCCTCTCAGTGGCAAACCTCTCAACAAAAAGAAATTCAACAGTTTTTTAAATATGTAGTGCAATGCTTTGGCTTGGAATGTATGATGATTGCAGTATGCTTTTATATATATATATCACTTATAAGTAGTATTTCTACAATGGCATCAGTAACTGTCCAAGACATTCAGCAATAACAACAACAACAAAAAGCAAATAAAAGATAACCTGAGTTTGTCTTTACACATACACTCACATAGACAAATATCTCTCTACAATGTGTTTGCTACTATAAGAATGTTTTCAAAATTGATTTAATAAGATAGCCTCTTCAAAATGAAAGCAGTAATGTAGGATTTGCTTGGTCAATGAGCTCTACAGTTCAGCAGAGAATAGGGTGACAAATAAATAAACATGTTAGATGTACAAACACCCATGAGCTAGAGTGCTTTTCAATTCTTGGCATTAAAACGTTTTCACCACCTGGGAATAGAACATAAAATTTTTCAGCTCATAAAGCTGATTACACAGCGACAAATAGAAAGTGCCACTGAGACCGTCATTCATGAATAGTTAGAATGCACCAGTCAGTCTTGCAGTGGCTTCAAGGCTTGCTGAGAGATCATATACACATCTGCTGCCAAACATTTATGATAATTCATTAGATCAGTGTAGGAGCTGACTCCCACATAATTATATATAATTTACTTGTCATCACTTCAGTGCCAAATGCACAGACTTCCAAGTAACACTTACTAGCATATAACATGCAACACAATAGGTCTGATTTGGTCACACAAGGTAGTATAAAAAACGAATTATTATGTATCATGAAACATCCCATAGCTACCACTTGCTGTAGTTTTGGTTTCCAGAAGGGATCAATACACCATTTTAATACAATATTTATTAATCTTTCTATACTGACAACAATTCAAAAATCAAATTCAAATATCTGTGCATTCAAATGTAAGTTTTTGCTGGCAAAATATATATCTGTCATGGGTCCGTGTGCGATGAAGGCACGAAGATGATGAAAGACACTACATATTGGCTTCATTTAAAGTAAACGACACTGAATAATATACACACGTAAAACATTAACGATGACTGACAATTAAAGAGTGCACAAGCAGGACTAAATATACTAACAGTGATGAACCTAAAGACAAACACCTGTGATGATTAGTGACTATGGAAACTGATGAGTGACAGAGAGTTCTGGAACAGAAAACATGTGACTACAAAAAGCAAAATAAGAGTCCTGGGTGAAGGTGAACGTGACAATATCAATATCTTTTAAAAGCAAAAAACTGACTGGAAAAGTTGAAATCGCATTCTTCCCTACTATATAGTTGGCAAAAAACAGTATGTGACAAAAGAAGTATGCCTGAATTCACAGTTGGCTATTCACCATTTACCATCTTCCTCACTGCATTGCTGCCTGATATGTCCCTCAGTTAACAAATTTGTGTAAAAAGGTTTGGATTGTTTTGAAAACTTACTGGTCTGTCCAGTGTGTGTTCCCTGAAAGAAGATCAGACGGAAGACAGAATTGACAGCATAAATACCTCACAATGTAATCTGTTTCAAGAATTGGTGAATTTAGCTCGCTGTTTACTCTCCAACCCAGCCACCACCACACCATTCATTGCACTGAACTCTTCTTCGCCGCCTACTGTTGTCGTGAGTCCCATGGCCAACCTAAATCTCTACTCTGGTTTGCTGGCCCTCAAGATGTAGCCACAGACATTCCTTACAGAGAGAGCTAAGATCTCATTTGTTATATCACTTTTAACAGAAAGAGCACTGCATTGGGCAGAAATGAAATATCAGCTGTCTGGACCAATAATGCAGTCTTTATACAGTTTTGTGGCCGACGTCTGGGAAGTTTTTGTTATGGCCTCTGGAGATATTTCCATTGGTGACCAGCTTTATCATTTAAAGCAAGGAAAATTGTCTATCAAAGATTATGCCCTGAAGTTCCCCATCCTAGCAGCAGCAAGCAGATGGAATGAGCGTCCCTTTAGACAAGGATTAACTCCTCAACTCTGGCTGCATCTTGCTGCATACAATGATTCCACTGGCCTTAAGAAATATATCCAGCTCTCCATCAGAGAGGCCCATCGTATGCATTGTATGGGGTGTGTGGATATCTCCCAGGGCCAGTCAAACACTTCCGCCTCTTGCCAGCTAGAGCAAGCCAGTTCTTCAGAACCAGAACCTATGCAAATAGAAACATGTTTGTCTATGACTGAAGGCAAGCGACAACTAACCCAGGGGTTGCATTTATATTGCGGTGCATCAGGGCATACAATCATTGAGTGCCTCATCCAACCACCACAATCTTTGGTGAGTTTTGTTCAATCTGACTTTGTTAGTTCATCACCTCTAACCACCAAAGTGTTACTGTCTCTGATGTATACATTCCAGTCACCGCCATCTCCAACAACCTCTGCCACCAGATTAATTTCCAAAGGATCACAAATGAGAGACATTACAAAAGACCCCTGAACCATGCCAATATCTAGCATAGAGTGGGTCCACTTCTGTTACATGTCTGAGTTCTTCATCAAGAAGAATTCCAACATTGGCATCATCCTAGGGTGACCGTGATTAATTCGACATCATCCAGAGCTCTCTTGGGAAACCAGAGAGAAAAGGAGATGGGAAAATATCTGTTACCCCACATTTTTCCATACATTACCACTCAAGAAGTTACCTTGAACCCTTACCTTCATCAAAAGTCCCATTAATTAGCATTCTGTTCCTTGATTGTTCCTTCCATTTCCAAGATGTCTTCTGTCCCAAGAGTGCTTCCCAGTTACCACCCCTTTGACCATAGGACTGCACTATTGAAGAAGAAGAAGAAGAAAGAAATGTTACATTTATATAGCGCTTTTCCAGAGCTCAAAGCGCTTCACATAGTATGGGGCAATCTCCTCAACCACCACCAATGTGCAGCATCCACCTGGATGATGCGACGGCAGCCATATTGCGCCAGAACGCTCACCACACACCAGCTTATTGGTGGAGAGGAGACAGAGCAATGAAGCCAATTAGCATAGGGGGGATTAGGAGGCCATGATGGACCAAGGCCAATGGGCAAATTTGGCCAGGATGCCGGGGTTACACCCCTACTCTTGCGAAAGACATCCTGGGATTTTTAATGACCACAGAGAGTCAGGACCTCGGTTTAACGTCTCATCCGAAAGACGGGTATTGACCTCCTTCCAGGTGAACTAGTATCCAGAGGAAAGATTTATCCCTTGACATTGCCCAGATAATGGACCCCTGCGTTGCTTCTTCATGATCAAAAAAGCAGGAGGCTTGCAGCCTTGCATTGACTATTGAGCCCTCAACAAAATCACTGTGAGATTCCAGTACCCCCTTTATCTCGTCTCCCGTGGCTTTGGAGCACCTAAGAGGAGGCAAGATGGAGGCAAGATGGAGCTTCACTGAGTTTGGACCTCCACAGCGTGTACAATCACATCTGGATACACAAGGGGGATGAATGGATGACTTCTACTGGTCACTTTGAATATTGTGTAATCCTCTGTATTCCTTTTTTTTTTTTGTGTATAAGGTGCTCCATAGATGAAGTCCTGATATACACTCAGAGACCGGCGGAACATTGTCAACATCATGTTGTAGATATCCTGCAGAGACTGTTCCTCAAGGCTGAAAAGTGCCAATTCTATGTATCCAAGATCCAGTTTCTAGGGTACACCGTTAACCAGAACAGCATCTCTATGGATCTGAGGAAGGAGGAAGCTATCCACAACTGGCCCACTCCCCAAACAGTCAAAGAACTTCAGAAGTTTCTAGCATTCGGCAACTTTTATCATCACTTTATCTGTAACTACAGTTTCATTAGCTGTCCACTCACTTCCCTGCACTGTGGTAAGCCCAAGTCTCTATTCTGGTACCAGGAATCCATAGCCGCATTCAACTCCTTGAAGTAAGCTTTCTCCAATACACCACTGCTATCACATCCTGTTCCTAACAAGACCACTGTGCAGGTAGATGTCTTCAGCTGGAGTAGGAGCAGTACTTTCACAGCAGCAGGGAAGGTCAACCTGGCAGGAACTAAGACATTGGGAACCAAACAACTTCTAGCCAATTAAGAAGAATGGAGGCACTTGCTTGAGGGAGCTCTACATCTCTTCAAGGTGTGGACGAATCACAAGAACCTTCAGTATCTCTGTGATCCTGAAAGACTAGATTTGACTTCAAGAATGCATACCACACAGGCTCCAAGAATGGCTCACATTCACTCTCCCGATGTTGAACACCCTGAAAAGGTTCTTGACCCAAGATTTTTTTTTAAATCCCATCCAGTGGACTCCTGAGGTGAACCAAGCCAGTGCCCATGAGAACCCTACTGTCCTATTGTCCTCCTGAAAGGCAAAATGTTCCAAGAATTCAACAAACCAAACTCATCCATACTGCTAAAGCCTCTGTTGGTAGGTGTAAGAAATTGGTCGCTTCCTGTGAGAAGGTATGGGACTTTTTAATGTGATTTTGTGTGTTCATTTGTTTTGCTGAGTTTAACTTAAATGTGTTGTACTGTAATATTATAACAAAAAATCTAATATTATTAAAGAGTTAAAAAATAAATTATATTAAATTCTATAAACTCTATGATTTTTTACTCACCCTAATGTTGTTCCAAACCCATAAGACTTATTCATCTTCTGAACACAACTGAGGTCTAAGATATTTCTGTCCCTCCATTGAAAGTCATTTTTCATGAAACCCATATAAATCGAATGGTTTAATCCAACTCTTCTGAAAAAGACAGGTTCACTTTATATAATGAACCGACATAATTTAAGCTTTTATTCACACATAAAACTGATCAACGAAAAAATTTGGTCATGAAACCTCAAGTATGTGATCAACGATCATATGCGAATTAAAGCATAAACTAAATCTATTCATCATAGTTTTGGGTAAAGACTTTAATTGGAGGGACAGAAATCTCTCAACTCTAATTAAAATATCTTTATTTGTGTTTTGAAGATGAACATGTCTTATGGATTTGGAATGACAAGAGGATGAGGAAAAACAGCAGAGGTTTATAAAAGGTGCACTCAGAAACACCTTCTCCTCAGGCTTAGAATGGAAATGTGAACATTCAATGAGAGCTACCAATATCTTGGTAATTTTTTTGAGGTTACTTAAAAGTTATTGTCTCTAGTATTGACTTTTTTTACCCCAAGGTAACTAAAAGGGGATCAGGTATTGACCTGATTTTCCTTTTTAAACCCTAATGGTTAGGATTTAAAAGCAATTGTATCTCTTCTTATAATCTCTGTTTTCTAGTTTGTGGTTACCTGGGAAACGTAGGGAGAGAGAGTCCCTTTTTATTTTGTGTATAATCTTTTCCTTCTGTTTTTGTATAGAGAGGAAGCACGGGGCAAGTTTATGTTGTTGATTTTCTTCCTCTAAACCCTACTTAGCTTTGGTTCTGTTTTATGTTAAGTCAAACTCCCTACTGAAGATCCATTCCCTTATTTTTGTATAGCTTTTTGGTAAAATAGGGAAATAAACATTCTTTTTACTTTTCCTTAAGGTTATGTTTTATTTTCACTGAGATTTTGACTGAAGTGTATTCTCTGTGTATTTTTATGTTACTAAGTTACTTTTCATTATCATATTTTCTTGTCCTTTGCCTCCTCTCTTGACCGCTAGATGAAGATGAGAACGTAACACTACATAACATAATCAGAGAATGATACAGATGTTAACAATAAAAAGTATTTATAACGACAGTGATGACCAATTTACCCAATTTTCTCACTTATTCTTTATAATCCACACATAGGTCAGGAGTTCATCTCAAGTTGTTTTAATTAAGTTTCATCCAGACCTTTTACTCACCTGCTTATCCAACACTTTTTCAGTTTTTATTCAGCAGCATTTCCACATGAACTGCATTTCATACAGGTCACTCTCTCTGTGTGTATGTAGAGGGTGAGATTTTTGTAGTATTAAGAAGGGAAATTTGCATCACAAGCTTTTGTTTTCTTTTCATCTGTTAACAAGTATTGGTCGGTCAATACAGGACAAAAGGCAAATTCAGCATGCCTCGCGGAATCATTATCCAAAGCTTGTAAATATTGATTTCAAACATGGTTGAGTTATCAGGCCTGAACAAAGGCACAGAGATACTTAGGTACCATGCAATAATACATCTTTATAAGTCATTAGTATAATTAATGACAAGAATGATCAAGAATTGTTCTTCCTCTCCCCCTTTTTGCCAATCCCTCAACACACTTTGAATCATTTACATTACCATGCAGTATTTTAATTTGATTGTTAAATGTTGATATAATGCAGTATATTATATAATATGATAATGAAACACTGTGCACCCATCCAGAAATATTTGATTTGTTTCGGGGTGAAATTTCTTTTCTGATAAAGTTTTTTTTGTTGTTGTGTGACATGATAAATTGAATTATTTTATATAACCTGTATATGTTTTCCATATTTAAAGGAATTCAAACAAAAATTAAAACTGTCATAATTTACTTACCTCTATGACATATGTTCTTCTTCAGAAAAATATTTGAAGAACGTTTTAAGTTAAAGCGATAGTCCACCCAATTTTTTTTTCATCACTTACTCACCCTCAATTTGTTCCAAACCTGTGTGAGTTTCTTTCTTCTATTGAAAACAAAGGAAGACGTTGTAAAGAATGTTAGTAATCAAAAGCTTGACGGTAGCCATAGACTTCCATAATATATGGGGACAAAAATACTATGGAAGTCAATGGCTACCGTCAACTGTCTGGTTACCAACATTCTTTAAAATATATTTTGTGTTCAACAGAAGTGAGAAACTCATTCAGGTTTGGAATAAGGAGAGTAAATGATGACAAAATGTTATATTTTGGGTGAACTATCCCTTTAATGGCAAAAAAAAATTATGACAGAAATAATTTATTTATTTATTATCCTTTTAGTTGTTGACTATGCTTGTGCATTACCATTCTAGCTGACCACTGCCCTACAGTACCTCCTCATGTCCAGGGAATAAATTACCAGCTAAACCTACATGCTTTGCTCTGTTAGTTTATAAAATTAGTCTATACGGTGAAAAGCCTAGCCAATGTGATTGAGAGTGCACATAATTACAATATGATTTACATTAGAATAAGCCTTGTTGTACAGTATCTCATTGTAGGCAGGAGATGGAAATTAAAACAGAGCTGGGCTTTTGACCAAACCCTCCAGAGGCTCCGCATTCAAACCGCAGCCTTTTCTCTGCTGTCATTAGCATCCTTTTCCATAAGCCTGTATGTTGAATTCCAAGATCCTGATTCATGTTATGATACAAAAGATAACAAAGCAACAATTACCACCAAGCAAATTGTGTTTAAGAAAATATGTGTATTATCATGCTTCAAATATAGGATACTGAATGAAAAGTGCTATATGTAACAGAATAGAAAATAGCACTGCACCATTTAAAGATGTGTGGTCATATTAGGGAATGGTTATGAAATTGCAAATATCTTTGCATTCGATAAAGTAAGATTATCTCTTGAAGTTCTTATAAACATTTTCAGTATGTTTAAGTAAAGTGTGTGCATGAAGTATTCTGTGTTGCTTAACTGCCTTTGAGAAAAGCAGAGATGAAAGTCCAGGGCTCTGCTCACCAAGAGCACATCCCCCTCCCAATGCAGCTACAAGATCACTGATGTTAATCTGTCTAGAAGTCGGCTAGGGGGAACCGTGACATCGCAGCTGGAGAAGTAGCAGCAAACCACATAAATGTAAGAACAAGATACATAGGGTTTGTATGAGACTATTAATGCTGCCATGCATCACAACTGCAATCCTATAGTCACAGTCAGACTTGAATGGTGCATGGATCCATGATTAAAAATTAGGAACATTTCATCCAAACATTATTTACTCAACTCTCATGCTATTCCAGACCTGTAGGACTGACATTCTTCTGTGGAAGACAAAACATACAAATAAGGAAATATAAATATTTAATCAAAATAAACAATTCTTTCATGTGTCATTACTTACGTAATGTATTAATGAATGTGAATAAATGTATGAGTCTGTGAATAAATGTTTGAAAAAATAATACATTTACAAATTAATAAATTAACTAATTGTGTGCTGTTCTGTTGATCAACACATGCAGCCTTATTCACATAAACTTTTGCCTTAGCCCTAAACCCATAAGTTTATAGACAAGGCTCATTCCTGAGTCCGTTCCAGTGAGAGAAATTCCTGAGTCAGTTCCAGTGAGAGAAATGCCCTAGTGTGTTCCATTGACAGAAATTTCAGAGACTGTTATAGTGAGTGAAGTTCCCAGGCTTGCTCTCGAGAGGGAAATTCCAGCGCTCAGCCCAGAGAGTGTAGAACTGTCCATAATGGCTATGTGTATCTGGGCCAAACACAAATCCACTCCAAATCCCTGAGCTACACCAGTGTCGGCTCCAGCAACTCCTGAGACTACTCCAGCCCATGAGCCCACTCCAGAATCTGTTTCAGCCCATGAGCACGCTCCATAGTCCACTCTGGTTCACAATCCCAAAGGTCGGGGTTGGCTATATGTCCCCGGCCAGAGTGACCTAGCCAAACTCCATGAAGCCCAGTCCTCCCTGCCTTCCTGAACTGTCTGCTCCTCCCTGGCCCCCTGAACTACCTGGAGACCACCTGACCATCACCCTTTAACAAGAGATTGCACCATCCGGGTGGGGAGGGCTGTATTTAAGCCCTCAGTTTTAGTCTGTTCCGGTATTGTCCTTGTCCTGTATTGCTTAATGTCAGTGTGTAACATGGTTGTGTTTCTCCTTGTGTATTCTCCTGTTTTTATTTTTATTCAATTAAATGTATATTTTGTTTACTTGCTTGTCATGTGCTTCTCTACAGAGCCACATATATATATGTGTGTGTGTGTGTGTGTGTGTGTGTGTGTGTGTGTGTGTGTGTGTGTGTGTGTGTGTGTGTGAGAATGTATGTACAGTGGAGTTCACTTATCTCGAGTCACGGTTAACTCACCAATCCCATTACGTCGACATTTTTTAAGTGGAATCGCCAAACTGCCTATTTGTCGTAGTATTTTCAATTCTTTAATGTCGATTCGTCGATGTCGATTCGCCAAAATATAATATCTCCAGCACAAAATCGACACTTCACATGGTTATTTTGTGACTAATTAGTGTCCCCTCACTCCAATGCCGGTTGACTCCCTGTTGTTGATCTCGTCTGAGGGATAACACTCTGTAACATCCTGCACTTTTTTGTGATTTTGTGAGCAATCTTTGTGTTTGCATTGTTGGAGAATATAATTAAAGGTTTGTATCAAGAATTGAAGGTGGTTTTTATTGTGGTTGTAGTGAAGTCCACTACGATAAAGATATTAACTGGTTGAGGCGGGCCAAATATGGATCAGATTCCGGTCAGAGAATCAGGAATGGAGAAGTGATTCTTGGTGATGAGGCATTTATTTATATCCAGTATATGCAGGTAAGCAGCTGTACTATTATATGGGTATGCGTATGTGTGGTCTACATAGGAAATAAGAGAAATGATTTACAACATTAGTCTCATTGAACTGAATACACAAATGATGTTTGATTAACAAAGTTCGGGAGGAGCACGTTCAAGGATGAAAGCAATCAACTCATCATCAACAATTACACCTCATCCTATCAGCATGAGAGGAAGCGTGTATATATCCGTTGTTTTCACGTGACGTCATCGAAACTTGCGTACCGGCATATCCGCCATTTTGATTCCCTATGCAAAGCAACGACAAAGCTTGTATATTCAAAACTTATGCTCACAAATGCCTATCTGTGGAATTTTTGGATGTTCAAATAGGCCAGGAGTAAGTACAGATGTAATATTTTTTAAACTTCCAAAAGTGATAACTGGACAATGTGAAAGAACACGAATTTTGTCAGAAGAAAGGCGACGTGTATGGAAAGCTGCGATCACAGGGCTGACATTCAGACAGAAGAAAAATGGAATAGAACGATAATATGCTCTAAACATTTTGTAGGGGGTAAGTTTAAATGTATTGACAATATTTAATATGTTTAGAAGCTGCAATTTATACCAAAGGTAAAAATGTGTTACAGTCGACAGACAATAACCCACCCACTTTGTCCTAATTAGTAACTTTCCCCAAAATACTTTCGTAACTCAATAAACTTAACCTTTAGCAGTATTTGACATTCCTTTACCTTTTGTTTATTGTTATAAATTGGAAACATATTCAACAATTAAAATAATACAAGTTAAATTCAACCAATTTGTCTAACGTCCTTTATATTGAAATTCAATTCAGCAGTTAAAATAACACCTAACGTTATATTTTATATCTCCTTTTTAGGCATTAAAGACACAGAGCAGTGATGAAAACACTATTGTTCATGTTAATTCAGTCCATGGAGAGGTTCATGAATGTGAAAGTACAGAGCGTTCTAAAACTGCGGTAACTTGTCCTCATTCCACCGCGTGTATCCATAAACACAACAGAAGTCACTTATGTTAATTGTTTTTGATTTACAATCTACAAATATGTAGTATTAGAGTAATAAAGAGTATGATAACAAGTAAAATTAGCGACGATCGTCAATAAGATATACGAGTTGACACTGACAGTAGGGAATCAAAATGGCGGTGCGCAGTGCATGGTGGGTAACTACGCAGGTTTTGTGACATCTGTGGCTACTTGATTCGTAGCGGAAACACGATTGGTACCGCGCATGCGCGAAAACGCGTCTACTTCCTGTCTGAGCTGTGCGAAACAATTTACGGCAGATCACAATCACGTGACTACTCGATCCGTACCGGAAATAGTTCAGAAATTTACACTTTGACACTTTTTACGCTTAAATGGTGCTGGAATCATTATACATTTTATTTTAATGCACATTTAATATACAGAAATATAAATTTAAAAATGGAAAACCCAGTTTTAGTGCTTGAGATTAAAATGTGCATAGATGTGATTTCAAAATCTAAAAACAACACATTTTATGTAATCTCAACTGTATTGTGAAGCAAATGTTATGATATAATATTAATGTTAACCTTATACATGCTATTTGTTAATAAAGCATTTAAACACACACAAAAGGTAAAATATATCATTACATTTAATCAAACTAAATAGTTTACATTTGTTAGACCACATTTTTGGAAACACAGATGTGTACATAAGACTTTGTATAGGAGTTTACATTTAATATTTAACTTTCAAAAGATAGATTCAACTTATATCAGTACGCTTAAATGTCTGCATTTAAGAAACACAAAATAAAGATATTAATTTATTCAAACATTTATTAATTCCTTCACACATACACACACACTCGCTGATTGAGTAACATGGCATTGACTTTCAGTCCTTACTCATCAGCACAGTATGACAAACATGTTTCCATGTCCTCTTGACACTGAAATATAAATAAAAAGTCATGCTTTGCTTCAGATAAGTCACTCCCTAGGACCTTCCTGAGGGCATGTTGTTGATCATCACAGTTCATCTGGAGAAAAGCAGGCTGTGTCATCTCACGACATGAGTCTGTGTTTAGCAGCTCCACGCTGTACGAAGATCTCTCGCAATGGCTGGCTGTTGCACCTGGTAAAATAAATACATATGAAATGGCACAAACCAATTAAACTATGTATCCAGCATACATGCAACTGCTTGGTATATGACGACTAAAATCATTTACCTTATCAGTGTCCTCTTCCTGATCTCTTCTGTTGAGCGAAGGTTTGGTGCCGATGCATTTTGACACCCTAAAAACAGGCACAAGCGTTCCCTGAAGAAATGGGGATGCTGCTTCTGTCCATGCCTTTAGAAAACATGTAAATGTATAGGCACTATTCATACAATAACTTTATAGTATCACTTTACCAAAAGTAACAATACAGCCAAGACACTGACATTTTAGTCACTCATTCCCTTCCAGGCAAAACCTCTCCATCAGCTGAATGCACCCCCACTGGAGAATCAATGGCACCTCCTCCTAAAAACACACACCAAAAAATAAAATAAAAACATAATCGAAACATACTAGTAGTTTGAAACTACTTGTGTGTGAAAATCCAGCTTACCTCTGTGAATGTTCATGTTCATGACGTACAGGTGCTGAGAGTGAACTGCGAAATACAAATAACACTGTAAGGCTTTGATTGTAGATTATCCAACAGGTTTGAAAAATTAAACAATCTCACCATCAACATGTAGAATTGTCTACACAGGAATTGTCTGAGGACTGTTGAGGAAAAAACTGGAAAAGTTCAGACAGTTACTTTATAAAACAAACAATACCTACTAGCATTATTTGACATGTGTAAAACTAATAAAAAAAATTATGGATACATCATGTAAAACGTACCCTAAGGTCTCTTCCTGTTTTTTCAGTCCAGGATCAATGAAGGAAATACATGAGAAATACAAAGAAAATACATAATGTGTAATTAAATGATCAGAATTAATAAGAAAAGTTATTAAATTAAAGTATTAAAGTTATTATTAAAAGTTCTTATATCATCTCTGTAATACATTACCCATTCTTTCACACTCTGGACAGCAGACCAACAGTAGCAGCAATAACCCTGTTTTGAGTGTCTCTGACTCCACTGTGAGTGCCAGTCCCAGAGTTAATGTGGCTCTCTGTAAGAACAGACCTCTTTTTCCCATTATAAATTCTCTCAGTACCTAAAATCACCTTGGTTAAATTAGTAGACGCCCGTGTCGTCTTCAGACGCTGTGTAGAGTTGTCTAAAAAGCTGTGTAAAAAAATTCTTGCATTCCATCATAAAACGTATAAAAATCCATATTGTCCCTCACCACCAAATGACGTCACTATAAAGCGCGCACATGCGCAGTACAAATCATGCAGGTACGAGGCTGTCGTAAAATAAGAGGAAGTGGTCATAGACTCGCGCATGCGCAGAACGAAATTTGCGTTTTCGCACATGCGCAGTACCAATCGTGTTTCCGCTACGAATCAAGTAGCCACAACTTCCGTGAAAACAACGGATAGCCATGTTTGACTCACCTACACCTCTTGACGGTTTACGGCAGCTGGACACTTTACAACAGCTGGACAGTTTACGGCATACGGCTCCACCTTCCGGTCACGAGACAGCTGGAATCGAGCTCCACACGTTAGATGGATTTTCTACAAAACCTCCGGAATCTGGAGCGATTCTCATCCGCCTTACACCACGCTGAGTATATTATATCACCCTTGGCATTTCATCACGGGTGCCAGATCAAACAAACGGATCCCAAGCAACAAACAACCAAACGCACAGTGAGACGCGATCCTGTTCTCGCCACCGCAAGCGAAACATCCGCATCCATAAAGCTTGTTGTCAAACTTGAGTCTCAAGCAATGCCGCCCTCTTCCCGCAAGGAACGGGCTTTCCACCAGCGCCAGGCCGCCGCTGCCGCCGCCGCCGCGGGCCCTCGGCAAACCGCGCTACAGTTTCAGCTCACACTCTCTCTCTCCGTCAGCTCACACAAACAAGAGCAGCTGTAATCCTCCCAGCGCTTTGATTTCAGCAAATGCTAAATCACGAGCAGTTTGTGCCATCTCGATGCTACTGTTTCGGGGAATCCACGTCTGAAATGTGATTGTTTTAAACTAACGCGCTGCCACCTGCAGCCCAAGCAGTAGCGCGCACCAAAGTGAGATCGCGTGCAGTACAGCACGATCGCACGCGCTGCTTCCAGATCGCGCGCTCAGCCGCCCACACAAGAATCAAGATCTCATTGCCAACGCTGCCTGGATGATTAAACTTAAATCAACTATTAAGTTGACTCTCTGGAAAAGAAACCAAATGCACTTCTTATTTCAAAGTAATTCACTGTCTTCAATTCTTAAGTCTATGATAAGTCTTATAAGTCTATGATATTTGAATGATCTATTTAAATCTATATCTATTTAAAGCCAATAAGTTCGTGAACTTTCACCAATTTTGATTTTCCGAATTCCAACAGGTAAGTGTGTTTAGTCATTAAATATGCAACATTCACTTGATATAAATTAAATTCCCTGTCAATTTTATAATTGAAAGGTTATATACTTTATGGAAATCAGCGTATTTTACAAACCATAGTGGAGTTTTGTTATTACTTGCGTATATATTTAGATGTCTGTAAATAATCTTCAAGAGATTGAAAACACTGAATAGCAACAAGTGTTGAGAGCTTTCTCTGGCTCAGCGCCAGCCAACGTGTTAGAATTCAGCAGGCGATCATGTGATGCCCCGCCTTTCCGCCACAATGTCCAAGATTGAGATGTACCTGTTTGATGAGGAAAACTTCCTCTCTCAAGTTTCTTCGCATATCCCACTGATGAAAGGAGCTCCCAAGCTCAACAAAACACTGCAACTGAGCTTCCAACATCACCACGCGGTCATCGCACCCTATGACGCCGAGGCTTACACTCACCTCCACCATCAAGACATCCACCGTCATCTTACTCAACTTCCTACAACACCTCAGCACTTGCATCAATAGTGAAAGGAGAACGACCAAAGCAAAACTAACTAGAATACAGATCTCGCTCCAGTCAGCTGTTCCATCTCCAAATCCACTCCACCTTCAAAATGCCTCAAACCTTCGCTCCCTAAATCTTCATCTCTCTCCCTTGAAAGACCAGATCCTCAAGCGTTCAGTCGCAGCAGCAGCAGCACACTGCAGCTTTCCAGCACTGCACCCCACATGCCAGCCTTTAGTGACACGCCGCCCTCCAAGCGTGAGCTTGCCTCCGCCATCGCTGCAGGCTCAGCACAGACGCACGTACCTAACCTTTCCCTTATTTCTGACCTGCAGCCCTACCATCCGGTTCTAGCGTGAGGCTGCCTCCGCTAGCGGCGCAGGCCCAGACACTGTTTTATCTTCCCTTTCTACCCCTTCTGTCTCTCTCCAGGCGTCAACCCAAGCGTGAGGTTGCCTCCGCAAGTGGCTTCGGCCCTGACCTTTTTCCACCTAATTCTCTCCACCATGCTAAATCTCCTTCATCCTGTTCTCTGCAATGCTCATGCCATTCCACAAACACTCCTGCTTGGAACCACCCTTGTCACCAACAACATTAAAACACAAATCCTCACTGAAGTTAAGGCTGTTGCCACCAGAGGCGGACCCATTCCAACCAGTATATCAATATTCAGAGTTGATATTTCTCAACGCCTTTAAATTTCCATTCTTCAAGCCTTTTCTCTTCAAACCACTCATTTGGAAGATTACATGTGGAGTGGAGGAGTTCAAGACTTTCCACTCCACATATAATCTGCTTCACATTGTCTCTATCCACCACCACCGATTCGTATTGCATTTCAACAACACCAAGAACCTCCAAGCCAGCTTCACCATGGGTTACCTAGGTGAAATCTACTTCCCTCTGCTGAAATTTAATCCTCTGCTCATCAGAGGTATCCCAAGAAGTCAACCCACCAGATCAGACACCAGACAACCAATTACGTTGGAAATCCGTATCCCCACTCTCGCCTAGGATTCCACCCAAATGTTGTCCAACCACTCAACGCCATAATCGAGCCATATTGGCTTCAGTTCCTCAAATTCAATCACATCCAACATTAATCCAAATCCATCCATATTCTGACCCGTCAGCGCTGCATGACGAAAGTAAGGTAAACCAAACCATAAAGGCCTTTAACTTCCACGAACAACAATCCCTCGTAGCCTACCTTCATTTAAGAGATCAGGCCAAACTCACATCCGACCCACACGACTTCAATCACCCCATCACATGTTTCGTTCTAAAACTAACAGATCCAAGCACTGGGCCGCAGGTCATCGGAAGCCAAGAGATACATTCAATCAAATCAATCTCTCCAGAAATGGCTTTCACTGCCACAGAGACAGAAGATGAGGAAAGAGACAATCTCCATCATCCAACACGTGATAAGTTTCCAGAGGAAGTTCTCTACTACTGCAGCAGCGATGCACCTCCACTCCCTCATGAGCTCAGTTCAAATGGAAATTATTCCACTGCCACCTCCATTGCTGCAGCAATGATGTTCCCCGACACTCCCGCAGGAGTTAGCAAGGGGAAATTATCCCACTGCCGCAGCAGTGAAGCTATCGCCATACTGGCTTTTCGGTTCCCTCAGATGCTCATAACTCACCATCACATCCAGCTTTAACCCAAAATTATATCCTACAAATTCCGACTCGTCAATGCTGGACGACAAAACCATTTCTTACTTCATCAAACGAAGAAACACCATTTCACCTACATCTCTAATCTTCCATCACCAATCCAACCATATCAAATCCTCCTAGCCTACCTCCATTTCAGAAACTCGCAGGCTAAACTCCCATCCGACCCACTCTCCATAGACCATTCCAACCCATTACACGTTTTGGTTCCAAACTTCTTAAAGCTACGCTACTCCAAACCGGATTCTCAACAGACCATTTATCCAGCCATGCATTTCGCATAGGCGCAGCAACCACGACTGCACAAAAGGCCTTTCCCAACAGCAAATACAAGCATTGCGCTGCTGGTCTTCAGAAGCTTTCAAGAGCCACATCAGATCAAACAGATCGCACATCAAACAAGCTCTTCAAACTCTGTTAAGCATCAGCTCCTCCCCACTTACAACTTCATGGCCACTGCTTTCCATTGTCGCAGCAGTGACGCTCCCGCAGGAGCCAGGTCTCTCAATCCTCCACCGCCGCAGCAGCAACGCTCAGCCAGTTCTCTCTAATTATCCACTGCCTCAGCAGTGACGCTCCCGCAGGAGCAAGGCCTCTCGAATTGTCCACTGCCGCAGAAGTGACACCCCCGCAGGAGTCAGCCAAGGGGAAATTATCCCACCGCCGCAGCAGTGATGCTATGTTCATCCTGGGCTTTCGGATTCCTCAGATGCTTAGAACTCACAGTCACATCCAGCTTTAACCCAAAAGTACATCTAACAATTTCTGACTTGCCAGTACTGGACGAAGAAACCATCTCTTATTTTCATCAAACAAAGCAAGACCAACCTAACAAGAAAAGGCCACTTCATCTAAATCTTCCATCAAACTAACAAGAAAAGGCCACTTCATCTACATCTTCAATCTTCCATCAACCTAACAAGAAAAGGCCACTTCATCTACATCTTCAATCTTCCATCACCAATCCAGCCAAATCAAACCCTCTCAGCCTACCTCCATTTCAAAAACTCACAGGTCAAACTACCATCTGACCCAATCTTCATAGATGATTCCAACCACCCCATCTCACATTTCTGGTTCCAAATACACCTTAAAGCTACGCTACTCCATACTGGCTTCCCAACAGACCAATTTTCCAGCCACTCTTTCTGCATAGGTGCAGCAACCACCCAACAGGCCTTTCCCAACAACAGATACAAGCACTGGGCCGCTGGTCTTCAGAAGCTCAAGAGTTACATACGATCAAACATCAAACAAGCCCAACAAACTTTCATCAGTCAATATCTGCTCCTTTCCACATACTATCTTCACAGCCACACCCTCCATTGCCGCAGCAATGATGTTCCCCCACACTCCCGCAGGAGTCAGCCTATGGGGAAATTATTCCACTACCGCAGCAGTGAGGCTCCCGCAGGAGCTCAGTTCTGAACTTGCTTCCGTCACCGTAGCAATGATGTTCCCCTACACTCTCGCAGAAGTCCGCTTAAGGGGAAATTACTCCACTGCCGCAGCAGTGAGGCTCAGGCAGGAGCTCAGTTCCGAACTCTCTTCCATTGCCGCAGCAATGATGTTCCCTCACACTCCCGCAGGAGTCAATCTAAGGGGAAATTACTCCACTGCCGCAGCAGTGAGGCTCCCGCAGGAGCTCAGTTCCGAACTCTCTTCTATTGCCGCAGCAATGATGTTCCCTCACACTCCCGCAGGAGTCAATCTAAGGGGAAATTTCTGAACTTGCTTCCATCGCCGCAGCAACAATGTTCCCCCACATTCTGAGTCAACTTAAGGGGAAATTACTCCACTGCCGCAGCAGTGAGGCTCCCGCAGGAGCTCAGTTCAGAATTTTCTCCATTGCCGCAGCAATGATGTTCCCTCACACTCCCGCAGGAGTCAGCCTAAGGGGAAATTACTCCAATGCCGCAGCAGTGAGGCTCCTGCAGGAGCTCAGTTCTGAACTTGCTTCCATCGCCGCAGCAATAATGTTCCCCCACATTCTGAGTCAACTTAAGGGGAAATTACTCCACTGCCGCAGCAGTGAGGCTTCCGCAGGAGCTCAGTTCAGAATTTTCTCCATTGCCGCAGCAATGATGTTCCCTCACACTCCCGCAGGAGTCAGGCTAAAGGGAAATTATTCCACTGCCGCAGCAGTGAGGCTCCCGCAGGAGCTCCGTTCTGAACTTCCTTCCATTGCCGCAGCAATGATGTTCCCTCACACTCCCGCAGGAGTCAGTCTAAGGGGAAATTACTCCACTGCCGCAGCAGTGAGGCTCCCGCAGAAGCTCCGTTCCGAACTTGCTTCCATTGCCGTAGCATAATGTTCCCCAACACTCCCGCAGGAGTCAGCCTAAGGGGAAACTACTCCACTGCCGCAGCAGTGAGGCTCCCGCAGGAGCTCCGTTCCGAACTTGCTTCCATTGCCGTAGCATAATGTTCCCCAACACTCCCGCAGGAGTCAGCCTAAGGGGAAACTACTCCACTGCCGCAGCAGTGAGGCTCCCGCAGGAGCTCCGTTCTGAACTTCCTTCCATTGCCGCAGCAATGATGTTCCCTCACACTCCCGCAGGAGTCAGTCTAAGGGGAAATTACTCCACTGTCGCAGCAGTGAGGCTCCTGCAGAAGCTCCGTTCCGAACTTGCTTCCATTGCCGTAGCATAATGTTCCCCAACACTCCCGCAGGAGTCAGCCTAAGGGGAAACTACTCCACTGCCGCAGCAGTGAGGCTCCCGCAGGAGCTCCGTTCTGAACTTCCTTCCATTGCCGCAGCATAATGTTCCCCAACACTCCCGCAGGAGTCAGCCTAAGGGGAAACTACTCCACTGCCGCAGCAGTGAGGCTCCCGCAGGAGCTCAGTTCCGAATTTGCCATTGCCACAGCAATGACGTTCCCCCACACTCCCACAGGAGTCAGCCTAAGGGGAAAACCGCTCAACTACCGCAGGAGCCAGTTCTCACAAATTCTCCACCACCGCAGCAGCGACGCTCCCGCAGGAGCCCAGTCCCGAAATCTTGCTACAAGTCAAACAACAAGCACCTCTCCAACGCAAAGCAAACCATATCCTCTGTGCCTCAAGCCAATTGGTCTACAACCAATTACCAGTGATACTCATCCTCTCGGACAACATAACAAACTCCCTCCCGACATTTCAAGAACCCACCCAACTTTACCTCGCCATTTTTGGGGGTCATCAACTCCTTCCTAGCGGCTGTCCGACTGGACTGCAATATTTGGGGGAGTGCTCCAGGTTCGGGCCAAATACCAAGCTCGGAGCCCTCTCCTCGGACAGCACGCCAAATACGCATACCTTTTACTGCCCCTGAATCATTGATAAGTGTGAACTCGTGAAATGAGTAATAAACATAATAAATGAATACACTGTACAAATTTCGGTTATAATAATCATAATAAATATACAGTATCACACTAAATAATACACTGCCATAATCAATAATATAAACAAACACTCGCGCTGTATCGGAGCAACACCAATGTGTCTAGTGATGACTCAGCAGATTAGTTCGGCAAATTACGGCCGAACAAACGTTAAAACACGGATGATAGAAACATTGGAGATTACCAATGATCTTCACGGCACCTACTCGCAAATATATATAACGTACATATGTACTTAAAGGAACACGGAACATAGTCAGCAACATAAAGATGAACAGTCATCGAATACCGGTGTGCGTCACTACTAACGGGACACCAAAAACAACAACAAAATATTAGTTCCTAGGACAGGCTTTCTGACAGTGGTGGTTTTACATATACCTTTTGTTGTTAGCAAACATATACACAGTAGGCCTACAATGCCGATCGCTTCAAACAAATCGCGTCAACACTGTTGTGTAAAAAGACACCAAAAACTCGAGCATGTGTATTCTCCTTTAATAACTCACATCCTGTACATCAATCAATTTTAATTTTTCTTTCTTGCGAGGGTTGTTGTCAGCTGGCTGCGCTTCCACTATCACTTTGACAGCTGTGCTGATAGGCTGTCTGACCTGTCAATCATGCAAGAAGACGTGATTGGCTGTGCTGCCATGAAGGCGGGCTCTTCTCATCTCATCGACATGCTTCTTAAAGGGACGAGCTGCTGTGCAGAGAGGAGGCGGAAGAGACTGCTTTTTGTTTTTCTTCTGATTCTGACTTGTGTTTGTTTTTTTTTTGTGAATTTTGTGCACACACACTGTGTACCGAGCCTGAACAGTCATGGATAATTGTCGTGCAAGCAACATTTGAAATTCGAAATGTGATCTTACACAAAAAAGTTAATCAATCAATGGGTGAGGTTATGCCAACGATTTTTTACCCAAAACCCGCTGGCTATATGAGTGTGCGGATTATCTGCGTCTGCGGGTTATATGTGGGAAAATGTATGTTAATATATGTAATATGTGTTATATGGGTTATCTCGCGAAACGGTTATCTCGATGCCTTTTTGCAACCCCCGAGGCCATCGACATAACCAAACTCCACTGTATGTATATATGTGTGTGTGTGCGCGTGTGCGATCAATCATTTTAAGGGTCTGAAAAAGTCTGCAGCGTGATTCATTGCATTTCAAAGTCGAACCTTTTAAGTCTTTATTAATTACCCGTCCTGCCATTTAATAGTTCTGGGGAGGGGGGGGGGGACTACCTTTCTTGTCAGTTTTTTGAAATTCATGAGGCTTTTTAATTAATATGCATGCTTTTTACATCATCCATTCTCTATTATAAATTGAAAGTTATATAAATACAATTTCCCATTAGTTAACTTTTTAAATAATAGTAATTTTGTAGATGTATAAATCTATAATAATAGCAGCTATTAGTGTACTGTAAAAAATAAAATAATTTTAATCTTTAAATAAAAACTGACGAATGGAAAGCACTATAATAAATATAGAGCATCAGTTGTAGTACTGGATGGCATTTTGGTGCTATCTGAATGTAATAACCTATAGATTTTCTCATTTTACTTTTAACTTGCATTAACTTTATTAAAGTAAATGTAATACAATCATACACTAAATCCATAAAATCTAATGAAATATATATATAGTTTTCCTATAAAGTTTTTTTTGTTTTTATTTTACTGTGATACAGTATTTGTCGCATCTACTGTATATTGATAAGCCGCGGGGCTATTTATTTGTAACAATTGTGACCGCTCTCTGTCTTGGTAAAATTAAAATGTGTGTGTGTGTGTGAGCCCCTAGACAATTACAATACAACATCTTTCTAGATGAGCAATGGCTGGCTTCCTCACGGTGCCATAGAAACGCGGTCCCGTGCGCGCTGCTGTGTAGAGCTCATTCTGAGGCGAGCTTGCGGAAAGACAAGAGCTGTTTTGAGGCAGGGGGTCTAAAAAACTGCAAGAAAGCGAGTTTAAGTGGGAATATCAGAAGTGAGAGACAAGGAAAAAACGCTCTGTGGTAAGAAATTATATATATTTGTGTTTACAATAAAGTTGGGAGGGTATTTTTCCCGTAGCCTATCAATGCCTTACATCACAGAACCGCATTACCTACAAATACGCATAATTTATTTTTACTTGAGGAATATTTGTGTACTTATATGTCATATTTTCATCTATTATATATTAGAATTTTGTTCGTTCTATGTGTTGATTAATTGAAGAGTTCAAAGTTCCTGCAGCATTGATAAGATTTTCATGCAGGTGTTCGGCTGATTTGCGTCAACAGCTCTTGAAGCTCCCTCGACTACTGAAGAGATTATAGGCTGCCCTCCTTCATAATAGGCTAATTAAAAAATAAATCTCCATAAAACATAACTTTGAGAGGGGGCAGAAGACTTTTATGTCGTTTTCCTCTAATCTAATTTTTAGTACCTCTTAATAGGCACCATCTGTGGCTGCTTCATCCCAGGGAAAGTCTTTATGACCTAACTAAAAAGGTTGATGTCTTTTATACAGTGTTGTATTGATCTCACAATAACTTTGGCTTTGAGCATATTAAACATATGGCATTGAAAGGAAGTTGTTGTCAGTGCCCTGGGGCTGCTTAGGACAGCAGTCTACAATTCAAACTAGTTGTATGTTCACTCGAGGACAGAGCGTGTACTGATCCAGCCTCTTATGAATAGAGTGTTGAAAGAAACCATATACATTATCATTAATTCAAACTGAAGTCAGATTGTTTGTATCCACATGGCTATGTGTGTGTGAGTAAATAAGGGTAGATACAGCAGATGACTTGCTGTGCTGGTGCAGTGGTAGTCCGGTCCATCATGGTTCCTCTCAGCAGGTCATCTTGTACCTTTCTCCTACATTGGCAGTTGATCACAGTAGAGGTGATAGTGTTAATGCATTGTTGTCAGCTGCTACTCCCAAAGCTGCAATGTGTTTAAATGAATCTGATCTGAATCTGATCTGCTACAACAGGCTGTGGTGCATTGCTTATCGTCCCTTAGTATTACACTGACTGTCCCAACCTTTAGATGATATTGACAGTGCTGTCAGTGCATTAACTGTCCACATGGCTTGTTATGGTATGGGAAAAATATCCAATATGTTAAGGCAGAACGTCTCAGAAGGAAAGATGCAATTCGGCAGTGGTTGCCTTCAATGCGTTGTAATAAGAGACAACAGGGGCTGCTACAACTATTGGTTGATGATATTGTTAGTAATGATATTAATATTTCATTTGTGACCTACATGAGATGTAATTATGATTTCATGAGACATCTTTTGATGTTGGTGCTCGTAAACTTGGCAGAAAGTATGATTAACCACTTGCATTATACGGCAATTGTCTTTCATATAATGTGTATATCTTTAAACCATGTAGCAGGATTTTAGTATGAGCCTTACTGATAATGGATGCATAATATTGGTAGACTTTTTGCTGACTGGGTTGTATTTTTATAGTGGTAATGGTGCTGTGTCATCAGTACGGCACTAATGACTGGGTCGAATTATATAGCCAACCTCAATATGTTTTGTTAACTTGTTTGAGGTTTTGTTGAAAGTTGCTTGTATCCTCTGTTCATTTCTCTTTCTCTTCCTCAAAGTACACTGCATTTGATGGAAACACATAGGGACAGTTTTTACCTTTAGGCTCAAAGCTGTATCCGACTCTAGCTACAGCTACTACCATGTCACCCCATATTGTCATCTTAAATGCCTCAATTTCACCTTTCGTGACACTCTTGTTGTTGCCTTTGAGAATTGGCTGACAGAAAGATTTAGGGGTATTTGTGTAGCCAAATACAGGCATTGGCCACTCACTTCAGCCTATTCTGTGAATGACTGGCTGTGTCCATCAAGACCAGTAAGCTAGCTCTTCTCTCGCCTTATCTCTGGCTCACACTCTCCTTTCGCCTGCACAACAAATGCTAATCTAGCCCAGTTTCAACCTAAAGGAAGGGAATGGCACATGATGTGATTTCTTTTGCTTATCTGGAAAAGACACCGTCCTGAATTGTATCCGATGTGGCCTTTGGGGTCAAAGCAATGCTTTTGAGTTTTGCATGTAATGAGCTGTATTTATAAATAAATAGATGCCTTCTTCTCTGTTCTGTGCCGATCACACATCAACCTGTGAGGTGCAATGAAGGCGAGGAACATGCTAATAAGTTGTTAAAGCTGCAGTGAGACTTTGTTGCTTCACCTCATTTTTAGGAGTATTTTTTTATAATCCAACACTGCTTGTGACTTAAACAGTTATATTTATAGTTACGTTTATAGATGAGTTGATATAACTGAGCTGATATTCAGTTTCTCCCTTTTTTTCTGCAAATTGTTCCTCGTTGAAATCTGATTCATTTTTCAAAAAACAATGCAAAACAAATTGTATTTACATATATAGTATTATATCGACCCCCCCCCCCTCCAATAAGTGCCCCCTCTCATAAGTCAGCATGAGAAAAACATTATATATATTTTTTAAACATTTTTCTTGAGCTCATTTCATATTTTAACGAAAATGTCACGATACAATCTTCCAGATAATCAAACTTCTCTTGCTGGACTTCTCCAATAATTTAGTTTGTATAAACCCTGTCCCTTTCTGACATTCAACTGGCATATACAGACTTTTGATTGCATGTTTCACTTGAATGTATAGAAGAAAAGATTTATCGTAACTTCCATTTCATGGCTTTAATGTATAACTGCAATTATTAACACTGTAGAAAAGCTAAATTTTTTACCTGATATGCTGCAGCCTTCTAAACAGTATTTTGTCTTTATCAATAATGAAAGGATTTTTTTTCTGCCAACGAAAATTGTTTCAAGAGAAGCCAAAGCATACAATTTTACGTGTCACCAAGTAGCGCACAGAGTGGCCAAGTGCTGCAAGGGCATCAGCAATTTTCCCAGCAATCACTCCACTCTGGGAGAAATCCCGCTCCGAGCAACCTTGGAGCAAGAGAAATCCCGCTCCGAGCGATCACATTCACTTTGACTTAAAAAAAGAAAGAAAGAAAAAAGACTCTGGGCAAATTCACAAAACTTTTCATGCTCCTCTCTCACATAGTCTGGTCTGGAATAAAGAACAGTCAAGCTGTTATTCTAAAATTCAAGTCACGTTTATTTATATAACGCTTTTTACTATAGAGATTGTTTCAAAGCAGGAAAATAATACAACAAAGTTGAAGAAGACTATAATCAACGTAAATATTCCAGACAAATAAAACAATCTCACCTCCAAATATGTAGTTCTGATCATATTTTTGAATTCTTGCTGTATTTCACCATTCTCATAAAATAATTATTAATGGATAAGCATCCAAAGCTGTTTTGTCACTATAAAATAATCATTAATTACATGAATTGCACTGATGTGGAATGGTTTGATCAATGTAGGTGTCTGTAGTCCAAAGACTCAACAGAGACATCACATATGACCAACCACTGTACTGTTTAAATGGGTTTTATGCACTAGGGGCACTGGAATTACAATAGAGAGAGGTTGCAGGTTAGCCTATGGCCATTACTGCTTGGCAATCAGTGTAATTGCTTGTCTGCAAATTGCTGCTAGAGTAGGACACGAAAGAAGAGGTCTTTCCCATGTTGTCGACATGGCCACGGGGGCAGGAGCAGAGGGAAATTTGGCAGTGAAATAATGATTTTTATTTTATCTACTCTGCTTTAGGAGTTTTCACTTTTTAAGGCCTACCGGTACTCTGCGATTGATGCACGCATTCATGCCAAATAAAGGCTACCAACTGATCTGCAGGATGTAAGATCTTATTACTGGAATCAATTCACCCTGCAGTTTGTTCATGCAGGGAATACTTGGTCCTGCAGTGAATAAAATAAATGATTAAAAAGAGCAAATCATCGCAACACACCAGCACTATAAATAGTGCAATTTTAATGAAACACTTTTGAGACGCTTTATTAAAGTGCTTTGTATCTGCTTTAGGCCTGTGTTTCAAGTGTTGATGACAAGCATGCTGTTCTCTATTCATTAAAGTGGGCAATAGCCTTATGTTCCCTTTGCCGGCCCTGACCACAGCTGTCACAACCGTATACCACAGGGACTTGTGAATGGCTGCAAGCTAATAGCAGGAGCACAGTTAACTGATTTCGCCCTCTCCCTTCCAGAGCTTTGATAGGGCTCAGTAGTATTTGATGGAGCTTACATGGAGTCTTAGAGGCTGAGAGGAAGCGTTAAGTCTGTATAAATCTCTTTTCTATTGCATTTGATTTACTTTATGTAGCAAATCAATAAGGTAAATAATTGAACAGGTTTATTGTTTTTGAAAAAGTCATTTAATAGATTCCCGAATGCAGTCAATTCTATTTAAAAGGACGTTTTTTTTTTTAAAGAAAACGTTTAGCTCTGCTGTAATATATCATTTTTAAAAAGCTAATTATTCATTTTTAGTCACACGATTTTCTATTTAATCTCATGGCTGAACAGAACAGTATTTGATGACAACACCGCCGCTATTACATCAAAAAGCTACTGTTACTGAAACTAATTGGACAAATGTGTTCAGCACTATTTTTATGATTGCATGAAGTTTTGAGGGATAACCGAATAAGGTTTTTCTTACAAACTGTGACAGATGAAAGCAAAATATAGCCTTGGTTTGCAATTTTGCAGCGCTGACATCAACACTATCAACAATGGCGCTAAACCCTTACTTCTCAAGTAGCAGAGTTAAAATAGGGATGGGATATACCATGGGATATATCTAAGGGACAAGTTTCTATGGATACCAGGTTAAATTTGAAGACACTTGAAGAGAAGTTAAAAGAAAAATCCCTGAGGCTTTGGATGCTGTCTGCCACTGGTTCCAAACAAGCCTTAATTAGATTTATTGGTCAGAGGAAATGTTCCACTGGATTTGTTTCAGCTTCAGATGGGAAAGCAAAAACAAATCTCATTCATGAAAACAAACTCTTTAATATGATTCAGTAATGTTAAATAATAATGCTACTTGATCAACTTAGGCTCCATTATACACTGAACACCCCCCCCCCCCCCCACACACACACACACACACACACACAATGAAATTGTGTTTTCTTACTTAGAATTACTATAATTCTCTAAAATGTCCAATCTACTAGATTAAATTATGTAGTGCAAGTGTGATGAATATTAGCTATGTTCAACATAATTGTATTACGGTGTTCCCTGCATTCATTGTATACGACTTAACAAGTGGAGTGAACTATTGAAATGAAAAATATTTGTGTCTTTAAGCAAGATTAGAAAATGGGGAGACTTCACTTCAGTAATAACAATCTATAAAATGTAATGAATTGATCCTGTCAGGGAATCATATAAAATTGTTTATTGGGTCACTTAAAAATAACTTCAGTCCATTGAATTTGTATCTTCATTCATGTGGAACTAATGTACAGTAAACTTGTAATTGATCATATCCACTCAAAAGTGAAAAAAGCAATGTTTACAGTCTGAATGCACACTGGAAAAAAATCACTCATCACTTTTGCACTTATGTTCTTAATTAAATTTCACATTTAACTGTAAGTTAAATCTACTTAATTAAATTGTGTAAAACTAACAAAGAGAATAAGTACATTTAATCTGGCCAGTTAGTTTGTTAAGTTATATCTTCTTACCCATTTGAAGTTTACGTTGCAATACTTTGTTTCTAGTACGTTTTTGATTTTATTCACATTTTGTAAAGAAAAATGTAATAAACAAAATTGCATGGTTTAATTAGAAACATTTCAATAAACAACACAGTATATTTCTTCTTACACTTTGTAAGACAACATATCTACACAGTATAATGAACACAGAGACCACAATTCTTGGTACACAATAATGGTAACATTCAGTGGATATTTTGAGTATGAATGGGTTATTTTGAGCAGAAAATGAACTCCAGATGTCACAAAATAGTAAGTTATTAAACCTAACAACAAAATTCGATCTTATTCAATCTAGAAATTAAATTTGTTCTTGTTTTTCTGTAGTGTTTACTTCAGAAAAGTGAATACTACAGACTATTCTTATTCACCACAGAATAATTTGTATCATTGTATATGTTTTGCATGCTCAAATTGCCATTATAGTAATAAGGAGGAGAATGCGGTACAATATTTTGTTGTAGACATGTAGACTGGATCATGTACATTGTACATCACTGCAATGTGTCTTAGGCCTTTGTAGGATTGCATTTGGTTCTAGTTAATGCACGCTGGCTTGTGTGAGGTGAAGCTGTCAAAGCGTAAACAGTGTAATGGTTGTGTAACCTTGCATCACATCCATTAATATTTCATTTGCGGCAGAAAATAGTCAAACTGTCTGAGAGGCAAATACATCTCATATCTGAGTATCTGGTCTGATGAGAGTCCAAGGAACCTATGAACTTAATATCGTTATTGTTTTGTGATGCTTTTTTAAAGAGCCCTCCCCTCTTTTTTTAGAATTCTAGAAATATATACTTTACACAAAATGTTTATTACATTGTGATTTGTTATTTTTATAAATAGTTCAAAAACAATTACAACATTAAAGGAATATTTCAGTATCTCACCTTCAAGATGTTCCAAACTTGAATGCATTTCTTTCTTCTGATGAACAAAAAAGAACATATTTTGAAGAATGTTGGTTGATGGACCCCATTTTTTCCCCCATATACCCATATTCTTAAAAATACCTTCTTTTGTGTTCATCAGAAGAAAGAAATTAATACAGGTTTGGAATAACTTGTTGACAACAAATGTTAACAGAATTTTCTTTTTTGGGTGAAATATCCCTTTAAATGATTTAGGGGAATTGTTGGGGTTTTCGTGTCTTAACAGGACTTGCTGACAGCACATTTGTACAGTATTTAAAAACAAAACTATAAGTAATAGTGGGATTGATATTAAGTTCTGATAATATTGGTCCTGTTGTTTATTTTTCATATTAAAGACACTACCTACAAAAGCAACCGGTCACAGTCGTGTCGTGTCTCGTCATGTCAGCCACTCCCCTTGTTAGTCTCGTCACCTGTTCCCCCTTATCTTGTGTATAAAAGCCCTTGTCACGGAACGATAAGGGAGGACTCAAGTGCAGGGTGAAAAGGAGGGATTTATTGCAATAAAGAAATAAACAAACACACAAACCAAAACTGCCCCGAGGGGGAAAACATTAGGGATTTGATTGACAGGAATAAACCACACCATCACACATCTGTCTCAACTCCCACAAAGTTTAAAAAAAGGAGTTAATGCAACTTCACCTTATGGAAGCCCGTTTCCACCACAGTTGAGAAAAAAAAGATTATTTAAGTCGAAATAATGACTTATAATGATCACAGCAAACATGACACATTCTGTAAAACAGCTGTTAAAGTCAGTGTATTAATCAATAATATAATTAAAGAGCAGGAAATAATCATCAGTATATGAGGGATTCCATAGTATATAGTATTTTATTCATTTGTATTTTTGTGCATGAACAAGTTCAGCACAGTGATGAATCCATGGATTTTAAACAGGAATTTTAGTATGTTGTATTGTAGTATTGTAAAGTATTGTGTTGTATTATAGTGACTCTTTATAATGAACTTGCACATCAAAGAGCATCCGCGAAAATTCGCATTAATATTAACACATGTACCCATGCATTTTATGAAGATGTTAATCCAGCGTTAATCCGATAGTTAAATCAAATCGTGCATTTTTCATGCAACACCAGCTCTTCGATATCATGGTAAACGCCCTGCTTCTGTTCCATTTCCATACCTTCCTATGCGCATGGAAAAGTGTGGAAAATATACTGATAATTTATAATCGATAATATAGATTGCATTTTATATATTACACTGACTTAAATTCAGCTGTTTTACAGAACGTGTCATGTTTGCTGTGATCTCGCATTTACACTCTTTGATCATGCGGAAAAGCACGAGACATTAGGCTAAGTCATTATTTCGAGAGTTCCTCATTATTTCGAGATACCAAGTCATTATTTCGACTTAATCTTTTTTTTTTTAACTGTGGCGGAAAATAGAATTCCATAGGAAATAGATAGATTGATAGACAAATTCATAGATATAGAGATTCGTAGATATATAAATGTATATATAGATATATAGCTTCATATATAGATTCCTTACACAGCAAAGCAATTAATAGTTTTGAATAAAAATCTGTAAAAACAAAACAAAAATGAGACCATTGTGGATTGATTTTTTTTTAATTAATTTTCATTTTTCATGACCAAAATAACTAGTTATTATGATTATATATTATAGTTATATAGCGAGGGTGTTAAAAACTCGCCACATTAACAAAAACACATTTTTATTTTTTTAAATGGCATGTTGTTTCAGATAACATGTGCAATTGACCACTAGGTGTCACTGTGGAGACAGGTGTCAGTATAGAGTTTCGAAGCCTCGACACAATACGGCACATTTGATTCAACTGTTTCAGTGATTCATGAAGCCTCGCTCTGCCCACCATCAGAAAACATAACTAAACTAAGAAAGAAAACAAACAAACAAACAAAAAAACAAACAAACAAACAAACAAATAGTGATGTGACGTTTGACACCGAGGCTTCGAAGCAAAAAACGAAACATCTCACAGTGAAGCACTGTATCGGAGCGTGATTCGTTTGGCCATAACCACGTGATCAGTGACGTCCGAAGCTTCGTTTTCTCCCTCAACCACGTGACTGCTTCGCAATCTGGTTCAAATGTAGCGCGAACCACTTGCGCAGGTTTTGAGTGTCATGCACTTCGGTAAAACGGTAGTGAACTGACTCGAAACAGAGGATAAGCTCTTTTAAATTTTGAGCATGGCACCAGCCAAGAAAAGAGGCCGCTCGGAAGTCTGGCAGCATTTTCAGGTTGTAACAAATAAAGTAAGCTCATTGTTGTTGTTGTTGTTGTTGTTGTTATTATTAATATCAAGAATTATATTGTAAAATAATAAATAATTATAAGAATTAGGCTAATAGTAATATGAATAAATATTTACACGAATACTTTTATGTACTTTACTAATAATTTGTCTTTCCAAATCATCATCTTGCCCTGGAATTTTTATGCACTCCTGCCTCCTCAGTCCCATGTGAGAGAATATATTCAATGGCAGGGGAAATAGTAAATTAAAAAAAGAAATAGACTTAGCCCCCGCACTGTTGAACAAGTTCTGTTACTTAATAAAAATCTTTCATTTCTTCAATTTCCCACAAAATAAAAACTCCCCAGTTCACAAGCACTTCACCATTCCACAGTTCTTTTATTTTATTTTGATTGTATATGCCTACATGAGCCTTGCCTATGAATTCATAGGTTTAGGACTAAGGCTAAAGTGTATGGAAATAAGGCTGCATGTGTTGATCAAAGCAGATTCATAAAAATAGTTTCTATACACATTAATTTGTCCCATTTATTATTTTGTTTCATAAATTCATTAATAGGCTAATTTGTTCACATGTTGTAAGTAGCCTATCAAATTAACAAATGACAAAAAAAAAAAAAAACATTTTTATTGCTTTTATGGATTTCTCAAAGTGAATTGTTACACGAAACAGTCCAAAAAAATTAATGGGTCCTCTGGCACAAGCTGCTCTTCAAACTTTGACCACAAGATGTCGTTAGTGTGCGCCGTGTTGAAAAGCTTCGAGTAATGAACCTTTTTACGATACAGTTGAGGGGAAAGCCTCGGTGCTTCACAAAGCTTCATTTCGCCATCACTACAAACAAACAAACAAACAAACAAACAAACAAACAAACAAACAAACAAACAAACAAACAAACAGCATTGAACCAGGGATTAGGAACAGATCAGACATCCAACAAAATGACAACGACACAGCAAACAGACCAGGATTAAGTAGGGAACCATGAGGGAAGGTAATGAGCTGAGAACAGCTGACAACACTCAAGGTAAACGAGGTAACAAGATGGGCGGGGTTTACAATCACAACACACAACAAAGGGGCAGTGTCAGCTCTGTCAAGCAACACACTAGAAACCCAAACTTAAGTGACAGAACCCTGACAGCCCTCAGATGTTCCTTTTTTGTCTTGGTCAGTTTTTGATAATGTTTCCTTGTGCTCCATGTTTTCCAAGTTCTCCAAGTTACCTTCTGTTTTTGCACAAGTGTGCCCTATTGTTTATATTTAAAGTGTTTTAGTTTTTGTTTATTAACGAGAGTTTTCGCTTGAACCCTGCTCTCCGGGCCTTTCGCCATCTCGCGCCAACACCCGTTACACAACCAACTATACAGATTTATTGTCTCTGGTGCATATGCTCTGCTTTAGTAGAGTGTACAGAAATCAGAAATGACACGCGTGCAATTAAGGGACGAATCATTCATTTTGAATATGCAGTGTGTGTTGTACGTTCATAATTGTTTCCCACAAAGCCTCCCAAGTGGCCGATTTTCCACATTTATTGGCACATTAATTATTTTGTCAAGTTGTTTACGTGCTCCCAACGCCCCCCAGTAGAGAATGACTGTGAGAGTGTGACTGAAATGAGAATGTACATCGTTGCCGCACCTGTTTATTTTCTTGGTTGCCAGCCAAGTGCTCCATCCCTGAGAGGCTTGCACTCCAACGCATTTGTAATAATCATAAAAAATAGATCCCATCCACTCAGATATATAATTGTTGCAGTCGAGCAAGAATTTGACCAGTGACCTGCTCTTCTTGTTTAAAGAAGTCTATAATTACAATTAGCTCATTTGCAATTCCATCTGGAAGTTGGGTGCACTTCAGTGTTAATGCTGTCTGCCCGAAAGTTTTTTGCAGTCTAACGATTTACTCATTACCCTTGATATTCACACTAGAGACGGGCTTAAGAGGCCCATTTCAAAGGCGTAAGAAACAATCGGTGTCTCTATAAAGAAGCAAACCAACTGTGCATCACATTGAATGATCATTTATACAGCTATGTTGTCTTCTCAGCATGTGTTGATTAATATTTGAGTGCTATGTGGTGCTTGATCAAGACATCTGCTGCAGTCATGGAATGATCAGGACATTTGTTTTAATTACTTTAACCACAGAATAAAGAAAGATATTTAGTATATATATGCTGTTTTAGTAAACCGATGAATGCTGGGATCAGGTTTCGCTGGGAAGCATGAGAGGCTAAGCCATTGATAACAGCACTACAGGTTCTCTTTGATGTTTAAGCGGCTCTTTTTATCTCATTCATAAATGATTTCATAAAGAGCTGCTTGCAGATGCTGATTTTATATGCCAAGGCTCAGCAATAAAGATGATCCGTTGGCTCAGGGGCAGTGTGAAAGATTTTTGAGCTAGTTGATAAAACATAGTATCCATCGTTAGCCCTTGCTGAAAAATACAGCATTGTTGGTCACCAGCATAAGGTATGTTTTGCGTGCTTTCAGCATATTTCATGCTCCTGACTGTAGACATACCTTTTACTAGCTTACTTTTTGTAAGTGACTGACAGCTGGATTTTGACACATGTGAGTTCCCAAATGAGTATGAAAGTCTTTAAAAACAACTTTCAGTTTTGAACTGGCATTATTATCAAGTTGTTATTAACTTTCCAATTGAAAGAGCTCTTCTTATAACCCCTGTTATTAAAAAAACAGCTTAAGATTATGCTTTTATTGGGAATACTTGGTTTTCATATCTCTAAATGTTTTTGTTTTTCAATGTACACAAGCTCTTTTTAACTGATTTGTGTACTCCTTTGAAACAGGAGACAATTCATTTTATGCTTTGAAACGTTTTACTAGTTTATCAGTGACATTGATTAATAATGTAATCATAACTAAAACAATTAACTTTCAGTTCTACTTTCAGCAGAGGGAGCAAAAGAAATTACAGTTACAGCCATTATAATTCATTAAATCTTTTCTTTTAACATGCTGTTTTTTCTTTAAATCTTTAATATGTTGAATATAGTATGCAAGCAAACACAATACTTGTCCCTCTTGAGCTGTGGTTAGAAGTATAGTTTCTTGTTAAAATTACACGTGAACTTAAATAGATCATTTGCAAACGATAGAGGTGTGACAGGTTTTGCCATTTATAGGTCTTACTAGCTAGTTCAGGGATGTCTAAACTCGATTCTGAAGAGCCACTGTCCTGCAGCATTTGGCTCCAACTTCCCTGGAGGTTTCTAGTATGCCTAATAAGGCCCTGATTAGCTGGTTCAGGTGTTTTTACTTGGGGTTGGAGCTAAATTTCGCAGTATTGTGGCCCTCCAGGAGGATTGGATTGGATACCTAATGAGCTAATTAGTTTCTACAATGATGCATCATACTTTGGTGGTTATCCGTGAATTTTGTTGAATTTGCAAAACTTACTTGTGAGTCTTTGAATAGCTATCTGTAATGTTTTGAGTTGTATGCCTTTTTTTCCTAGCAAGTGTGTTCATGAATTCATAGTCATATTTTAGCTGTATAATTTCCAGCTTGCATTTAGTACCGTATTTTCCTGCATAACATGCAGACACAGATAATCCGCACCCTCATGTAGCCCACAGGTTTTGGGGTGTTGTCTAAAAAATCGTTGGTATAACCCGCAGCCTTGTATAACCCATAGATTTATGAACTTTTTTGTGTAAGTTCACATTTCAAATTTCGAATGTTGCTCGGATGACATCAATTATCCATAACTGTTCAGGCTCAGTACACAGTGCTTGTGCGTGAAATTCAAACAATAAGAAAACAAACACAAGTCAGAATAAAAAAAAAAAAGAAAAAGCAGTCTCTTCCACTGTACAAGAGAAAGAAAATACCGCAAAAAAAACCTTAGGGAGGTAACAAATATATAGAAATATTATTACGTGTAAAAAATGTGTGATATAGCCCGCACCCTTATATAACCCCCCCTCCCCCCTGGGGTTGTAAAATCTGGTATTACCCGTGGGTTATATGCGGGAAAATACAGTATATCTTTATAAACACTGGTTGGATCAACAAAGTAATATGAACCTGTTTTAGCACACTTTATAATTGTGTAGCTGAAACATTGAAGGAAATGTATCCAATATATCCAATATTTGCTTCTATTTTTTTTTTCTTTTCTTTTTTTACAATGTCCACTTATGTCTACTTTGTATCTTTTGTCCAGACATTTCCTTCAGTCTCCTGCTGCTCGTATTTGCTGTTTGTGGTTTGGCCCTGCTGGGTGTCATCAGCGTTGCCACCTGGAAGCTGTGCTGGGTGCCCTGGCGCAGCAAAGTGCTTTCCTCTAGCTCCACCGCTCTTGCCCCCACCCGGCCAGAGAGAGACCAACACAGAGAAGAAGGTCACGGTGACTACTACCCTGTCCTCAGAGACATTATGGCAGCAGACAAGCTGAAGGATCCTGGGAACTTTCTGGAGGCGGCAGTGAAGATTAGTCATACGTCACCAGATATCCCAGCAGATGTGCAGCTGTCCATGAAGGATCATCTGCTGAGACGTACGCGTATCTCACGGCAAACAACCGAGCCAGCCTCTTCTAACAGGTCAGTGTTCTGGAAGAATGAAGAAATGTTTGTGTCTGAAGACCTTCATATAGGTCATCATGGGTTACTGTATAAACAAAGCCATGATGAGGTTAGTTCCAGTCATTCCTAATCATGTTAATACATCAGAAATCTCGTAAATGTCAGACACTATTACACCTGAAGGAGGTTTCCGGGTTTTATTTGCTTCAAAGAAGGTCAGATGGAGGAAAATCAGAGTAAAACCATATTTAGCAAGAACTTAATGAGAACCATATAGCCTTATATCCAGAATTATCACCATCAATTTGCATTTGATAACAGATTATGATTAAAATGTAGATTAGCACCTGGTGTGCTTTTTGTGAAAGAACAAATGCATCAGATCAGGATGCCAAATTTTGTCTGATTGTTGCCAGGCATAGTTCCTTCAAGAAGCACCTTCCCAGACAGATGCACCATGTCACCAGTCTGGATCGTGGAAGTGACTTTTTAGACGTTGAGGACCATCCCACTTGCACCGCTGCCTCTCTTGGACGCATTCAACCGGAACTCTACAAACAGAGCACGGTGGAGACAGAGGAGTCATCTAAGAACGACACTGATAAAACTTGCGGCAAGATCAACTTCTCCCTTAAGTATGATTATGAAGGAGAGCTCCTCCTCGTCACCATCCTCAAGGCATTCGACCTACCCGCTAAGGATTTGTGTGGTAGCTCCGATCCTTACGTCAAGATCTACCTGCTCCCCGACCGCAAGCGTAAATTCCAAACACGCGTGCACCGCAAGACGCTCAACCCCACGTTTGACGAGACCTTTCAGTTTCCTGTCCAATACGACGAGCTGGGGTCCAGAAAGCTCCACTTGAGTGTGTTTGACTTTGACCGCTTTTCACGGCATGATATGATTGGTGAGGTGATCCTGGAAAACCTTTTTGAAGTGTCAGACCTCTCGCGGGAGACATCCATTTGGAAGGACATCCAGTACGCCACTAGCGTAAGACAATTCATCCTTTTTACTACTTTGTGAGTCCAGACCCCACTGGTGATTTATCACATTAATGAAGCTTATGTCACATTAATGTGACTCTAATGATTTTTTAAAAATTATTATATTATATACACTTGTGTTGAGTATTTCTGAAAACACAAACAATGAATAATTAGCTGATTCTTGGACTGTGTCCTATGGGGTGTGATATGGTAATTTGTCGAAATTGTAATTACTAAACATGATAAATTGTGCAATGTATGTATATTAAGAACTAAAGACCTTGAGGGCAATAAACAAAAAATATTGCTTAATTATATGACAATACCGAGTCTGAAATAATCTAAGCTGTTTTAAAGCAATATTCCACCCACAGAGGGGCAGCTCCTGGTTTTTTGTTGTTTTTCAGTTCAGAGGGTGTGCTAAGAATAGTTTTTAAGTGCATCAATATCTTCAATTAACCTTTTTTTACCTCAACACTATGCATTTAAAAGGTCACATTGTAAACTGTACAGTTATTAAGCACATTGTACATTTCTCTGAACATCTTTATTATTACCTTATCAATGCTTTGAGTCCATAGCGGTTTATTGAAACCTGCAGAATGACAATCCCACAGACATATAGGCATCTATGTATTTATTTTTGGCCGGAACAGATAATGAGGGCTTTAAATCTGCAGTGAGCTAAATTAATGAATGCATTTGTGCTTTTAATAATTCAAATAAAATGGAAATCAGTGTAGTGTGTCAAGACGCGATTTTAACTAGAAATTTTGAAGTTTAATTTTAGAAGTTTGACTCTAATGTGTAGAACTTTACATGACGTTTTAAAACGAGGCGCAAAGTGCAGAGGTGTAAAGACGTGTTAATATGATCGCCATTTACTAATGTGCATAGAATATGAATATGTCCTTATTGACTCCTCCCCCCATTGTTTATACATAGACAATGTATTAAAAATTTATTAAATCTTATTTTTTAATTACTTATTTTTAACTAAAGGTTTTTGTCCATATAATGAAAGATAATTAGATCCAAAAACAAACAAATACACACTGAAAGTTTTTTAAATATCCTCTTTTTTTATCTTAATTGTCTTTTTTACTATAAACCGATATCTTTATTGCATTTTTCCAAGGTCAGAGCCTTTTTTTTTCATCAAGGTATAGTTCATTTATGTAATATATTTAAGGAATGAAATGCCCAGTGTTCTGAAATTCTAATCTAAGGCCCAAACTATTTATCACCTGGCTTTTCTAAGCAACTTCATCATATTAATGTGCTGAACAGCCCTTAACATCCCCAACAACATCCTCTTATCAAGTTATTTTGGTGCAGCAGGACTCTCACTACTACGTGTTAGTGAATGTAGTGAATGTTTTGAGTTGCAGGTTTGTATCTCTTCTACTCAGCAAGGGGTTACTGGCAGAGACAGTATAGGCAGTCGCCTAGGGCTCTCCGGGCAAAGCTCTCAGACCCACTCTCCACTTCTGTATCGCTCACCCGCAGCAGTTTGACTGCATTGTGCAGCACACTTTCAGTTCCACCCAACACTATCATTGAAAGTTTTCCAAACAGCTTTCCGAGGCTTGCCTGGTCTCACCAAGGGCAACCATTGGAGTCAAAACTGCCGTTTCTTCTAGTTAAACTTGACAGAGATTACTGTTGCTGTTTACTACCTATCCAAATTATATACATATTATAGCTGCATAATTAATCATTAAAAGATTGTGATCTCGATTCAAACTCCCATATAATCTTATTCCTAAATGACAACAACATGACTACGTCTGTTAAGTCTTTTTTTTTTTTTTTTTTAAACACACCGGACTTGGGTGTTACTACATTCAAATCTCTGTACACACTGCCGCTCAGAAAACGCAGTTATCACACATAGGTCGAAACTCTATTTCTGTTACAAATATTCAAATTGTCATTCAAGTACTGGGATAAAAGTTTTTAGATAAGATACACAACGATGAAAATACATTAAGAGACCTTTTGAAAGTATCTTGGCCCTCCAAGTGTGGGTATCTGCAGGCTGGAGTAATGGACATGAAGGGTCATGCAAAAATATATTTACAATTCATAACGACAACTGCCTGTTAGGGTGTGGGATATGGTTAGGAGTTTGTTTCGAATGCCATCTTCAAATGACAATTGTATCAAGAGATTCATCCAGTAATGCAACAAGCAAAGTCTTTATGAGTGAATTATTGAATCATTGATTAAAAAATAATAATTCATTTAAATGAATGTATGATGTTTAAATAGACTGCAGCAATTAAACATTTTGACAGAACCTCTCGTTTTTGATTATCTCGATTTGAAACAATAGTTTATCTGATTTAAACCAAAATCAGGTAGATTTAATAATACATGTAAATCTAATACATACTGTACAGTTTAATATAGAAACAATTTTATTTATCAGAGTAAAACAAAAAATGTCAAATCTTTGGCATGGAAAAGATTAGTGGCATGAAAAATCTTGCTGATAACTTGTGAATAAAACAATGCTAATTATCAACTGGGCAAACTGCAGTTCAATGAACTAGTTCTGTGACTCCCCCAAATATCCCAGTTGTCTACAAGGTAATTGTATTGTCATCTCACATTTTGTTCAGCTATGACTTTCACAATGCTTCGATAAGGCGTATGAATTCACATGATTGATTATATGCTAGAGATCACTGAACTCAGTAGATAAGCTTTCAAAAGGCTAAAGCTCTCAAGATAGGTTAAATATGAGAGAAAGACCTAAAGACGTGTGATGCATTCGCTCAATACCTTTCTGCGTTTGGTTTTATTGAAGTTTTTTATACAAATGAATGGTCTATCAGTTCATTCCAAGATCATATCAGATCATGCCAAGATTTATTAATGGCATTTGGACCTTATCAAATGGCACAATCAAATGATCTCTAGATTTAAGGATTGTTGAAGAGAATAAGTAGTTGTACAACTTATTTATGGAGTAAAAACCAGATTTAGATGGCAGTAAATCCCATAAAAAAATTATTGTATTTGTGTACAGAATACAGGACTGACTTCCAAACTTCTTAAGGTTTAAAACATTTTGATTGAAAGTTTGGGTGTTACTACCTGAAATTTGTTCTGTAACTTACCAAACTAATAAGAATTGTTCTTAATGCTTTTATACTGCCTTATATTGTTCATATAACCATTCTTATGTGAATTATGTTGGATTCAATGTATCATCTTAAGTAAGAATAGTTTTACAAAGCGTTTTCACTCATAAACAAAACAAGGGTAACATTATGAATGTTTAATGTCACTGTTGAACAATTGACCACATCCTTTCTAATGTATTAATTTCCTCTTCTTCTTTTTTTATAACCCCAAACATGATAGTCATTGAGTCTATTCATGAATTGGGATTAAATTAATTTAAACTAAAGGAATATACAGTTGCATTCATTCACTCACCCTCATTTTGACATACTAACATAACTATATTAGTAAACATAGCTAATTATTTATAATAATGATCTTCTGATTTTGCAGGAAAGTGTGGATCTGGGAGAGGTAATGTTCTCTCTCTGCTACTTGCCAACCGCAGGGAGACTCACACTTACTGTCATCAAATGTAGGAACCTCAAAGCCATGGATATTACAGGTTACTCAGGTATGCTGCTGTCCTTTATTTGTTTATGTCTTTACCTTCTTTCATTCATCTGCTTGGCTCCGTCTTTCTATTTATACACTTGGACAGTCACATTTATCATTGTCAGCCAGCGAATTACAAGTCCTTTCATCAGACATATTCAGACCACGAGAAGACAAAGATCAAGATACATTAAGAAATTCATGTCACACCTCTCTGCTCTGTTGGCAGATCCGTACGTGAAGGTGTCACTGATCTGTGATGGGAGACGTTTGAAAAAGAAGAAAACTTCCATAAAAAAGAACACGCTGAATCCAACATATAACGAGGCGATTATCTTTGACATTCCCCCTGAGAATATGGATCAAGTCAGCTTACACATATCAGTTATGGACTACGATCTGTGAGTGTTATTCAATATCTGATATTTTCTCTGTACAAATATGTTGTTGCCTATGCTTCACAATCCATTCTTTATTCTCTTGGTGTGTGTAGAGTGGGACATAATGAGATCATTGGAGTCTGCCGTGTTGGGATCCATGCTGAGGGACTTGGGAGAGATCACTGGAATGAGATGCTCGCTTACCCTAGAAAACCAATTGCTCATTGGCACTCGCTCGTAGAGTCCAAGAAGTCTGAGAAGGAGGTGACTGTCTTTCCATAAGTATTTCCAGAGTGGAAAGTACATATTCATTTCAATATTTACATCTCTGTTTTCCAAATCTCTTTCAGTGGAAGACTCGCACTGCAAGCTTTGACAGTCAGGGGTCTTGCCCATCTCCCAGACTCCCCTCCAGTCCATAAGGTAGAAACAGCCTCTCCCTACATCTTTAAGCCAAGTATCTCCCAGTCCTTATGGTGAGATTTAAGAAATGTCCTTAGCCAACATGTGACACAACTTTTGTCTGTGTGGGCATGCATCTGGAAGAAAGAGGGTGCTGTGAAAAACTTTTTAAAGTGCAACTAAGCCTAATCGGGTTTTGATGGAAGTGTTGCTTTCTTACGTTGGGTAAATCCACAAGCCACAACCCAAAGAAGTTGAAAGACACACTTAAAGATGGTTTAAGCTCCTCAAAAGAGTAAAAGGGTGTATTTGTTCATTTATATGTATAATTGGTAGATGTATATTATATTTTAATTGACATTATTATAGAACGAAGATATAGTTTATTATGTATTTAGCCATAATCCTTCTAGTTCTTTTTTTGTCTTCTTTAAATATATAAAATACATGTGTTAAGAGAGATATGTTATATTGAAATATATTAGCCGAACTGTATATTGTTTACAGAGATATTCCACTGATCTTCCTTTTGTTTGTGAAGTAGTAAAGCTGTTCTGCCACCAAAAACGTCAATGCCAAGAATTATGTTTATCCTGTCTATGAATTATGTTAGCTCTTCCTGTGTAAACTATAAAGGTTTTGCTTTGTTGTTATTTAAACGTTTAAGTTGCTGATTGTTCTATGAGTGTTTTGAATAATAATTCTTAGATCAAGTTCAGCTCATTTAAATGCAGCCACGCACAGCTTTATCCTGCATCATCCATAATGTACTAGTATACTGGCTAAAATCCTCATAATTTCACCATGCAGTAATTGTAGCTTCCAATGTATAACTATAATGAATAGCAAGGGTTGTGTGTCAGATCCAAAGGACGCAAAAATCCATGGCTTTCTAACAAGACTTGAAATTATGTAAATTAGAAGCACTGTTTTACAAAGACCAGTTTTGTATTTTACATAAAATGTGACAAATGTTTATTGTTCTGTATTTTTTCTTGTTAACTTTGAGGTGTTTTCTCTTCAGATAACATGATGTATTTTGTTGGCTGGCTTGGCTTGGCTGGAACTCATTGTATATCAATAATTATTGAAACGGGTGTTTCTGTATGAAATGCCTTTTTCAGAACCACTTTTCTCCTTTTATATTAAGAATTTGTATTTGTAGTGTATAGTAACTGTTTCAGAACATCCCCTTGTACCTTAAAAGTGTGATTAAAGATCTTCTGTTTTGTTCTTTGTTCATTCTTTGTAAAATATGTATGAAACTGATTTTATACATATAAACATTGATCAGCGAACATAAACAGAAGCTCAATTGAACCTGCTTGACACACAAGAACAAACGTCTTACAGAAGCTAACAGAGTACAAACCTCATTGGTTCTTGTGGAACCTTAAACCTTATGCATAACACACGAAAACAAACATCATTGGTTCTCACGTCAACTGAAAATGCTTGAGCTTCCATAACCACAACTGATCTGTGAGTTGATGAATATTTATATGTGAATAAAAGCCTAAACTAAATCTGTTCATCATATAAAGCAACCGTGTCTCTTAAGAAAATTGGATCAGTTTTAAGATCTCTTTATGAACTTTTTGTACCGTCAAAGTGGTAGTTGCGCAGCTGTCAATGGAGGGAAGGAAAACTCTCAGATTTCATCAAAAAGGTCTTAATTTGTTTTCCTAAGATGAACGAAACTCTTATGTGTTTAGACCTGCTTTTTTTATTCCACTATCAAGTGTAAATGACCTCAAGAAAAAGCAATGGAAAAACAGCACAGTGGAATGCAAAAACATACATTTTGTGTGAAAGGGCTCTTTACGCGGCTCTCTGGAATACTTTTTTGGATAATTGCGCCATCCAGTGGTCAGGTATTTGGGCGCCTTCGCTAACGTGTCCATTAGGATCCAGCGTAGCCTATATTATAAGAATTAATTACTTATTGACTGACTCATTATTTAAAATTTGTCTGTCATTACATGATCAGTCCTACTTCCAAAACGTGTTTTGTCTTACCTTGATTCGCCATGATAAGCTTGTTATTAGTGTTTATATTGTAGGCGAAGCTGGATGGTTTTCGCGGGAAATTGCGTACAAACGTCACTCACGTGCGTGTCTCCGTAATCTCTAAATAGGGAAAAGTTGCTCCTGGTCCTAAAAAAGTCAAAAAGAGGAGATTCTGCAAAGAGGATGTGACAGAGCTCGTAAAAAAACGAATGATCTTTAAACGTTGTAAATGCACTATGAAGATGCCGTTTTTTACTACTCAACAGGTGTGTAAGATATTTTATTGAACCGATAAATTGACCAATTTCATTGTAAAGCATTATCTGTTGTTAAGAGTTATTTTATTAATGATTTAGCATTTAAGTATTGATTTTACTTTAATGTTGTTGCCGTGTTTTTTTCTATAGGTGAATGGTTATCTATTATTGAGATTACAGTGATCCCTCGTTTATCGTGGTTAATGTGGACCGGAACCCCCCACGATAGGTGAAAATCCGCGAAGTAGGATTGGCCCTCCTATGAAGGTCTGTATATGTGTGTGTGGGTACCAGAATGTTGAAAATATGTATATTTATACTTTAAATATATATTTAATTAAATATATTTAATTATAAAACCTTAATATTATACATTTACTCTCTCTATACGTATTATGGTCATTGGTCGATCTCTCCGGGAACCAATCACGTGCCTTGTCTGGGTGCCCGTGGGTGTGTACAAAGCCTCTGAGAGAGATTCTCTCTTTGTCTGGCATCCTGGGAAACAGTTTCTCTCGCGCATCACGATGAAGCAAAACTGTTTTCCGCAATACGGCTGCCAATATGGGGGTATGGGCGATGCACTGAGGCCGCGAAACTTGAACCGCGAAGTGGCGAGGAATTACTGTATTTATTAACTGTAGAAATATTTGAAAAATTATTTATTAACAGCACATTTCAAATATAAAATCATTTTATTAGTTCTGCTCCAGGCAAACTAAGTTAAAATGGTTCTTTCTTAAGCCCTGTACATTGATTTCTAGTAAACAGACATGTGTCCAATCAATCATATGTTGTGCTCTCTGTGTAACTACAAAGCTCAAATGTATTGAAGTGTGACTCAGCCAGGTTGCATAAGAAAAAGCAAGCCAATAACATGGGGATTTCCTCTCCAGGTCTGCTTTCTTCACTCTTCAGTACAAATCCTACACCTCCAGCTTCTTTTTCATTTGAAGTTTGTAGAGGATTTGATAGCCATCGTCCCAAGCATAGAGCAGCTGCTCCACAGGGCTGTATTTGAGACTGGCATGAGTGCCGTATCGTTTGGGAAAGTATACATGTGGAGCGTCGTCATTCGTTACCATGTCACTGACATCAAACACGCACTGAATTCGGGAGCGGCTGGGTAATTTGGAGTTGTAGACCACATAGACAGTACCGCAGATGACGAACGCTGCTTCTGCATTCTCCCTCACACATGGGGTGTCCCACATCTGCTCAGTGTCTAGCGTTTTAGGGTCTATCTTGGCTAAAGAGATGTGCCTCTCATTCTCCTGTGTGGAGTAGATGGCCCAGAGACCCTCTTCGTCCACTGCTAAATCTATGAAGGTCTCGGGATTCAAGCTGTACACCGGGAGCTGGTTTTTAACTGGAAACACAGCACTGTCCACAACTGTGTTCTTCTGAAGATCAAACTTGATTAGTTTCATCTCCTCACCCTGCTTCAGATAGTAAAGGTGGTTGTTGTAGATCGCATGTCCCATACCACGCCAACCAGAGGGGAGCTGGATACTGGTGGCCCCAGAAGTGCCTTGGGAGGAAGTGAAATCACGAACTGTACCAAATTCATATACTGTATTATCCTCTGTCCCGTTTAAGATGTACACCTTCCCGGTGGCACTTCCCATGTCTTTGGTCCACATTCCTTTAGTGCCGCCCAATCGTTTGAGGATCTTCATGGCTTTGATGGTGGAGATCATGTCACTACAGTCTAAATGTACAAATGAGAAATAAATAAATAAAAAATTTGGATGAACTATCCCTTTAAATATTGTACCAACACCTTGTTACCTTACAAATTCTCCTTTCAGTAGTCTGTTATATGTTAATCCATCTTTTGCTTGAATTAGAATACCAATATTTGCCTTCCACTAAAGCCTGATTTAACTCTAGAACTTAATGGGAATGCACAGTACACTAATGACTGTCAGGGTTAATCAGATTTGTGGCATTTTGCTATGAAAAGACAATATAGAGCTGCTGAAGTGTAGAGGAAAGCATCATGATTTGTCCTCCAGCAGTATAATTACTGTCTTTCGCAATGATGGAATAATAATACATTTTCTTTATTACCTCTAAGTGCTTTTCTAAATTAGGACTTTAGGAAGATTAGACCCACTATTTAATGCATTATGTATTAAATTCTGTCAAGTTATGATAGCTCAGAGCTTGATGTGATTGAACCCTCTTCCCTGTCTTTCTCATGCCACTTACCCTTGATTATAAGAGGTTCTTAAAACGAATCTAGGAAGGAAGCATAGCTGGCACTTTCCACAATTATTTTTAATGTTCGTTTTCTAGGAGTTTTCTTTTTAACCCTATGACAGTTGTTGCTAGCTAAAACAAAAAAACATTTGTTTTCAACTAATTGAACTCCTACGGTTGAAGTACAGTTGAACTCCAAAAGTTAAAGGATTAAAAGTAAAGCTAAATCCTTTTGCTAAAGCTATTATTATTTTTATTTATTTTTTACAAAAAATGACAGATACACATAACAAAATTTCTTAGACTTAAAGAAAATGTAACAGAATGGTTAGCGGTTAAAGTGGTTAACTAGTTTAGGATAAAATGTTAGTTTGTAGTTAGGGTTAGGGTAAAATTATATTCACCATAGATTAAATACATTTTTTAACATTTCTTTTTTCTTACAGGTTGGCTCGACTAATGTATTAACACCACAATTTATGTAAAAATTGACAACAATTTTGATTAATGTAAGTAATGTAATTTCCTAGGTGTCTAAATTGTGTGTACAGCCATGGCCAGACGTTTTGAGAGTGAAATCAAAAATTTGATTTTTTTTGTCAGAATTTACTATTATCTACTGAAGTATAATTACAAGCATTTCATAAGTGTCAAAGGCTTTTACATTTTACATGACAATTACATTAAGTTTATGCAAAGAGTCAATATTTGCAGTGTTGACCCTTCTTTTTCAAGTCCTGCTGCCATTCAACTTCTGGACCACATCCTTAGTGATGACAGCTGATTCTTGCATTATCATTCAGAATTTTTTTTTTGTATGGGGGTGGGGGGGGGGGTTGTCCACCTGCCTCTTGAGGATTGACCACAAGTTCTCAATAGGGAGTTTTGTGGCCATGGACCCAAAATTTCAATATTTTGTTCCTCACCACCTATTTTACCACTTTTGCCTTTGGGCAAGGCCCTCCATCATGCTGGAAAGTGTATTGTTCATCACTAAACTTCTTTTGGATGGTTGGGAGAAGTTGCAAAGGATGTTTTTGTCCCCTAGTTTGTGTTCTTTGGCAAAATTGTGAATGAGCCCATTCCTTTGGCTGAGAAGCAACCCCACACATGGTCGTAGGATGTTTTTCTGTTATCATGACACAGGATTGGTAGCGCTCCCCTTTTCTTCTCAAGACAAACTTTTTTCCGGATGCTCCAAACAAGGGGCAAAGGGGATACTTCTGAGAAAATGACTGAATCAACTTTAGGAGACAGTCCTAGCACTTGATGTACTTTCTTGGGTTCCCTGAAACCTTCTTCACAACAATTGAACAATTGATCTTGATGATCTGTTGGTAAAATGATATACGATGCTAAATGGTTGATTCAGGTGCAATCTTACTAGCAGCAATATCCTTGCCTGTGAATCCCTTTTTGTGCAAAATAATTGTGACTGCACGAGTTTCCTTGCATGGTTAACAGTGGAAAAACAATGATTTCAAGCACCACCCTACTTTTTAAGCTTCCAGTCTGTTATTCTAACTCAATCAGAATGTCAGTGATCTCCAGCCTTGTCCTCATCGACACTCACCTGAGAGAATCACTGACACTTTTGTGTCAGGGTTGAAATGTAGTGGACATTTTTAGGGGGATTTAGTTCATTTTCATGGCAAAGAGGGACTTTCATCTGATCACTCTTCATAACTTTCTGGAGTATATACAAATTGCCATCATAAAAACTGAAGCAGCAGACTTTGTGAAGACGTATATTTGCGTCACTCTAAAAACTTTTGGCCACGGCTTTAAAAGGGAGAAATATGGTTTGCACACTTTTTTTTCTTTTTACTTTTTTAGCTGAATACTCTCAATTTAAAAGACTGTCTATATTTATTTATTTTTTATCTTTTATGTTTTATCATGTTATATAAAATCTCTAACACATTTAATAATTCTCACTACAAAAGCATGGCATTTGCACCTCTAATCCACTGAGAATGGGACTCCAGAGAACTGAACTTGTTGAATGAGCCTGCAATGTCTCACTTCATCTTACAAACATTACCAGTCTCTAAGCATGTGGAATGTTACCTTTTTTTTTATATTCTTTACCTGTAAGCTTGGCGTACTTGGCTTTATTTCTCTCCTTGACAACCGTCACCTGCTGCTCCACCAGCTTGTCATCCACGTCCACGCAGGGCTGCGCGCCATTCTGTGTTTCGAGGTAGTCCATCTCTCTCTCTACGCGATCTACGCGTGTTCCCACTGTGTCCAACTCGCTCCGCAACGCCTCCTTGCTCTTGTCCAGGCCCTCTAGCTGTGCCACCATCTGCTGCTTGAACTCGCGCAGCTCAGAGGCGTAACGGCTGGTTTGCTCATGCCACAAGGAGATGCGATCCTGCCAATGGAGAAATAAACAAAAACAAGTCTCAAGAGCCTCAGTATAAGATACGGGTTAGTCAAATGTAAACATGTCTGTTAAAGTGTCATCTTAAATAATATAAGATGAACTGAAGGTTAACAATTAGCTCGTGGGATGGAATGTCAAAATAAATGGGAGTCTTCTGATTAATAATAAATGTGTTTCTTCTGATTACCATAATGCTAGAATGGTTTCCAGGGAAGTTTTCTGGAAAGTTGCCAGGCCTTTGCTATTTGGGAGCTTGAAAATGTTATACAATAGTTGTAGTACATCCAACTTTACATGCATACGGTATAAAACGGAGGGTTTCTGAAAGCGAAAAAGCAAATGCTGACCAAGTAGTTGAAGGTGGAGCAGTGAACTCATTGGCTACTGATGTTAGAGTTCTGTCACGTTTAGTCTAGTCATTTCTTGGTTTTGTGGCAGAGCTCTGACACTACTGTAATGTATTGTCTTTTGCACTTTCCTGTCCATGTAATCTGTCTGGTGTATGGGGCGTGGTGTTCGTTCCTGATTGTAGTCATGTTCCAATTTTGTGTTTCAGGATTCGGACACTCATGCTCCATGTGTTTTGTCTTCTGTCTTGTCATGTGAACACATGTGGTTTCGAGTCCACTCGAACGTGGTTCATGCGGTTTTTCAGTGTCTCATTGGCATCAAAACATGTTCATGTCATGTTTTTTGTCCTGTTTGATTTGCCCCACCTGTTCACCCTCATTACATGTCTTGTGTATTTATTGTCCCTGTGTTTGCTGTCTTGTGCTGATCCATCGTCAAATAGTCACATGTTGATGTTTCTCTATTGTCGTTTCATTAAGTCAAGTCGAGTTAAATCCAGTCCAGTCTTGTTTTCCCCCTTTTCATGGTTTTTGTTTGTCTTTTGTTTTTTTATTATTAATAAAAGCCTTTCCTTGTTGCAATTGGGTCCTCGCCTCATCCCTTCACCCACACCTTGACAATCAATCAGCTGTGCTCTATAGAGAACTATGAGATGGCAAGCATATTAAGTTAAAGACTTATCAGCCTCTGCCTAGTTTCATGACAGAAATTTGTATAAAGCAAATCGCAGCTGCTTGAGTGCTTGTATCATCGCAACATGTAAGCTAAATGATCACCAAGCTCTAATCCTCTGTGACTATAATGCATTAAGATATTAAAAACATTAACATTGTAATTTTCTATGAAGCTGCTTTGAAACAATATGAAAAGTGCCAATGCAAATACATTTTGACAGGTGTTACTGTTTTATAACATGCAGGAAGACATTGAGTTCAGATGGCTTTAATGCGCATACATATTCTAAGCATGTTTAATACATTTTAAACCGTGAACTCAAGCACACTAAATACTGAGTCAAACAGCCTCATGAGTGTAAATTATTCAAATATAAGCCCTCCCTTGACAGCTGCAGGAATTCATGAGGACTTTGGCATTGGAACAGCATCATTTGCGCTGCAGATGGATCAACCTTTGGCAGCAAATGTTCTTTTTTGAATTTGTGACTCAGTGGAAGGAAAGAAGCAAAGTGCGTTGTAGCATAATCACACAAAATGATTTGCCTGAGAACTGTATGTGCAGAGTCAGCATAGAGAGAAAACAAGAGAGAAAATTCCCTTCATGTGCCTGAATCCAAGACACAGAGGGAGATCAGGTGACAGACTCAAGGAGAAAGAGCAGTGGGAATGGAGCGAAAGCAGAAGGGAATAGAGATAGCATGCGTGTCCGTCTGTTTTTAAGTCGCTGTGATTTTCTGGCAAGCATTGGGTACACTCATCATGTTGAGTAAGTTTGTGCTTACATAATCATGTTATATGCAAAATATTTGTAGAAGAATGGTGACTTTTGCTATATACAGTATATGTCTATAGTCCTCCAGGGGTCTTTTTACCCCTTAATTTACATGCTTTTTTATCAAAACAAACTTCACCATTTCACTTTTACGAGAACTTTGTTGCTCCATTAATACTCAAAGAAAACTATAAATGCACACAACCATTCAAAAGTTTGGAGTCTGTATACTTTTATACAGCTTTTAGGGGTTTCCACCATGGTAAAAATGTTACGGATTTAGATTTAAAGTGGATATAAAGCAATCAGTCAAGTTTACATTATCTAGTAAACTGATTTCCATTTTAATAAGAAAAAAAAACATAACAAACATATTAAAGGATGAAAAAATTATGTTTTGTTTGATTTTGAAGCAAGGGAGCCGTCATCTTGCAATACTACAGCATGTGACATGATGGGGGTTGTGGTGTTGCCTGAGGTAAATGGATATAGCAGAGTATTGACAGGGAAAGTTAAAGACAAACACCATCTATTAGATATTCATGTATTTCTTAGATTTGGGTTACAACATATTAAAACATAAGTGACGTACATGCTAATAAATCGAATGGTTCAGTAAATCTGATGTTATATGGGTGTTTGCCATTTTTGATGTGCTTTATTAAAAGTAATTTTTTGGGTTTTCACTATAATTCGGATGGATATATAGCATCAAACTGTGTACCGTATTTTCCCTTGGGTTATACCCGATTTTACAAACCCCGCAGGTGGGTGCGGGCTATATATAAAAAAAAATTGTGCCCCCTCACCGTATCAGCAATTGGACTTATTATGGGCTCAACAATCCTTTCAAGTTAATCTTCCTCATTTCAAAACAGGCGTGTGTTCAAAAAGTAAAGAAAGGCTCATAGTACTTTACTTGCCAACAGAGCAAACAACGCCATGATGTCACACACTGTAGTATTGCAAGATGGCGGCGTCATTGCCCCAAAGCTATAACAAAACATCCTTTTTCTTTAAAATGGTTACATTAATCATGTTTGTTATATATTTTTTTTTATTAAAGTGGAAATCAGTTTACTAAAAAATGTAAACTTGACTGACTGCTACATTTACACTTTAAGTAATGAATTGTTATAGTAAACATGCTTTATTAATTGAAAATAAATTGAAATGACATGAAAGCATTATGCAGTCATTTAAGACATTTCTCCTCATATAGAACTTTTTTGGCATAAAATGTTCTTTAAAATTGAATCAAGAACTCTATATAGAACACCATGTAATCTTTATTCTTAAGAGTGTGTCTAGATATTTGTTTGATCATTAAATCCCATTTTAGCCCACTTGTACTCTACTGACAACGTTTCCATGAGCATATCCTTCACTCCTATGTGGAACCTCATAGAACTTAAAAAAAAACAATAATTATGATAATTAGTGCTCTGAGTAAGTAATATAGGCTTACTAGCAAGTAACTGCAGCATATCCTTAAACAAATCCACAATTCATCCAAAATTCAGTCTGCTGGCTTGTTCTTCAGCTTCAGTTTTCTCAATGTCAGCCTGTATCTGGATGCCAGGGTTTGGCTGGGAGAGCATTATTGTTCTTACCTCAATAGCAAGGAGTCTTCTCTCCAAGTAGTCCATAAGGGCCTGCTGCTGTGCCCCAACCAGGCCAGAAAGAACGAGGACAAGAAGCTGGAGGGCTCTCATCTTAAACAGCGGAGGAGACTGCTTAGAAATGGTGAGTGTGTGTGAGTATGTATTTATGACAGGCGGAGTGGAAAAGCCCTCATGCAGAGGCACTAAGTTGGCTGGAATGTTTAGAGAAAGAGCAGAGCAAGAGGAGGAGCCTGAAACATCTGGAATGGCTCCTTCTGTGGAGAGCTGGATTGCCTCCATCTTCTTTTCTGGTAAAAGAACACAGAACTACTAATGAGCAGTGTTTTATTAATCATGTTTCACAAATGACTCACATTTGTGGTTTATCTAAAACAACTGTAAAATGTTTTCTTTTACTTATAAAATGGGCAAATAAAGGTTTAATCCATACTGAAATGTCAAAAATGATTAAATGCTCATGAGACTGCAATGCTAATGCCGTACTAGACTGCAAGCCTTGACCTATGGGCAACAAAACATTAATTGGTTCTTCGGGGTCAATAATTTTCACTTCCAGCCTTCTTTAACTATTATACATGATTTAATATAAAATTAATAGCTAAGATTAATGTGGTTTGTGCTTGGGGGAAAAAATATGATCAGAATATCAACTTGTATAACAAGTATGTACATGTGTGTAGGAGCATCACATGCTTGAAACAATCTTATTAATCCACAATTTTGAAAGGGTGCCATTAATTTTGTCCAGCCCATTTGTAGAGTTTTGAGTGAAATTATGTGAAATTTGCTTTTTTTCCTCCTTTTTTGGTGTGTTCCAATACATACAAAGGCAATAAACGTGAATAACAAAACTTTTCTGTGAGCAACACTTGATTTTCTGGAAATATTTCAGGGGTGCCAACAATTTTGGCCATGAATGTATGTAAATACGGTATAAAGTCTATTTTTACAATTTCATATATATTTTTACTGTAGTAAATGGATGGTACTGTAGAGTTTGAAGGGCATGGAAATGACTCAATAGCCCAGTTAGGGTTAATAAAGGGTTTTTACTGAAAAACGGTTCTTGCCCTTTTCGTTCTTCTGCAGCTTTATTTTCTTTGGATGAACGGCACGGATCACATTCAATCTGTTGCATAACACTAGACAATTTCCCAACACTGACTCATATTTTAGTCCAGTGTAAACCATAGAGTGTTTCACTGCAGGCACAGTTTCAGTGTGGGGAAAATGAAATTCATAAGAATCATTCACAGTGATCAGTCAAAGTGCGAGAACACTCTGAAGCAACCAAACCATTGATAGTGTTTTGTGTGTGGTCTCTGGTGCAATATGCAATATAAATGTAAAATTTGGGACAAAACTAATAGCATAGATTACAGAAACATCTGTCATGGTAAGCAAAAAAAGCAATCAACAATTGAAATACATAAGTTAGGCGTAACTTTTTTTAATTTCATTAATTGTGCATGGTGCAACATATCCTCAATGTTTTGTTGAGTATTGCATTTGATACATTAAGCTTTTTTAGGTTCATATAGTATGCTATAGGAAAATATAGAGCTCGTACTCGAGGAGAAAAAAAAAATGTTATTCAGAGCCCCAAAATGAACAAAAATACGCAGCTTGCTGGAGTTTATGTTTCTATGAAATTGCTTGTAATGAAAATAAATTAGATTTTTATAGCAGACTCCTTTCATAAAATGCATGTAAACATCAGTTCTCACTCAGTATCTCCCTATAATATGCCTTGATGAAATATATAAATGCTTATTTTTATGATCTAAGCCATGTAGGTTTTATTGGGGCGGTATATGTAATCCAATGCAAATCAATGATGACTGAGAGATGTACAAAAGCCTGTTGTCTCATATTTGATACTCACATTTAACAGGGTTTTTATAAAAACTATGTGTGGATTATCAAGTAAGCCTAAGCTACTTCAGTCAAGTAAATGTTCATTTTATTCTTCTGTTTACTTTAGAAACATCAGTACAGATTTCACAGCAAAAAGACATATGTAATACAACAATCTAAAGGGGAACATTTTTAGAGCAATGCAAAAAGGCCTTTCAAACATGCAAAAAAGCATAAGGTGTAAACTAGATGGCATGTAGTAAATTATGTACATGTTTTAAGCAAACTTTTTACCATGTTGATATTTTAAGTGCCTTTGAAATGTGCATATCAAATATGATGCAGTAGACCTTATAAATAATTCAACAATAATCTACTACTTAAATGCTAATGTTGATTATATAAAGAAAAATTATAACCACTAGGAGGCATTACAGCATTATATTACAGCATTAGCATGAAGCATATATAGGAGTTCCTCTTCCTGTTTTGGTGGCTGTAGAAAATGGATGTAACCTACAAATGTCTAGTAAGTAAAACAGATTTATGTTGTTAAAGTGATCCATACTCTGCAGTACTTGTTAGGCCAAGGAAACCATTTTATCTTTGTTCAATTGCAACAACAAAGAACCAACAACAACAACAAAAAACGTCTGCAGTCAAGTAAAATGCCTAACATCAGAGAAGTTTGAGCAGAGGAAGTCGGTTTCTGTTTCTGAATTGTGTTGTGGGATCAGCATAGACTTGTTTCAGGCTGGTTGCCCACAAAAGCATGAAACCTGTTATTTTACAACAAATGTCAAAGGTCTCAGCTTTTAAAAAATTATCCTTAAATTCCTTGCAGGTGTTGCAAATATAGTGCATGCACTTAATCCAGTGAAATCAGATTAGGAGGCTGAAAGTGAAAGAATCTAAAATAACAAAGAAGTTTCACCACTCTTGTCTGAGAAATGTTTAAGATGGCCTTGAGCCTCTCAACAACCCTTTGCACTTTAGTATGGGACTGATGTTTTCGTCCTGATAGCAATCGCTCAACCACCATGCGGTTTGTCTGTCTACCTCTTTTTTTTCTTCTTTTTTTTCCAGTTTCAAAACACACCAGAGAGGTGTAATTACTTGAAGCGTAGTTTCATTTAACATCAATAATGATTCATTTCTAGTTTACATAACTTTCATATCACATGCCTATATCCGCTCTAGATTTTATGTATTTTTATTTATTTGACATGATCTTTTTTTCATCTGATACACAATGCTGTGAAGAAAGGGTACTCTTAAAATACTTCTAGTTCTAATTGGGGTACATTTTAAATGAGAGCTTTAATATGCATTTGAAAAGTTCAAACCTGAGACCATATGGGATAAATGGCCTCATAATGAATAATGGCTATAATGGCCTTAAAGAAGTTTCTCAGTTGACTTAAAGATGTTACTGTGGATGCCTTCCAGATGAAGCTCTCTTTAACATGGGCTCCTGTGTTTCAAGGCATGTAAAACTAAAACTATTACAATATATATACATAGTCTTTCTGTTGATAGTTGGAGTCTGAGCCGAGTTCAGCCTTGGAGAAGCTGTGTATCTGTGTGTGTGTTAATATGATCTGTATTAGTGAGGTGATTAAATGTCTTAAAATGACACGTAATTACTTGTTCTCGACAATCTAATGCCTAGAAAAGCATTTCTTCAACGTGGAAGGTCACTTAACCCATCAACCATGTGATCAACAAAGATATGCTTTTTTGAAATTACTAGTTTTGTTTACCTTTCTTAGCAAATAAGAATCATTTAACCTTCATTAATGATGTAGTTAGTAGCCTCTGTTAGACTATAATTGCTGTAACAATGTAACTGTATGTGGGGCGGCCTACGAACTCCTTGTGAGACTTGAAGCTGGCTTCTGCTGATGAAACTGTAAACTATTCTTCACTAAAATTTCTACAGTTGACTGCACTTCTTAAGCCTGGTCTTCATTCATTTTTATATATATATATATATATATGTTCCAAATAGTTACAGGGTAAGTGTGACATCTGAAGACTGTAAATTAAAAGTGGTGCTTAATTATCCTCTCTGCAATAAAAAGTACAATAAAAAATAGAAACACTCAAAAACTTTATTCAAAACTGATATAGCAGAGGTTTTCAAAGTCTGAGACAGTGGGCCTCCCTTTTTATGGAATTTTTTTGTGCCATTAATATTGAACGAAATATTAGTGACAGCGGACAAAAATACTCTCCGCGAACGAAAAAAACTACATTCACACCAAAAAAATTAACATCTGTAATTCCATACACCAAAAAAATTAACATTGTCTTCGAATAAACTGCATTCTTTGTTGATAGTTCCCTAAACTGCGGTTTCGCTGCCAGAGTTTTCGTGTTCGCTTTCAAAGTTTTCGTTTACGATTCTCAAATTTATGTTCGTCTTTCTGACTCAAACCTAACGTGTGGGCGGGGCTTAACAAGGTTCGCTCTCATTGGCGAGTGCCATTTTGATTGAAGGCTCCTTGAACCGGAAGTAGTTGATGCTTCAATGACGCGATTTTCAGAGCACATGCGGCTGTATACAAACACGCACGAATAGTAATAGTTTATTAATAGAACACTAATAGACACGAGAAACATCACCAGGAACGGCACCAAGCCTCAACATCCTCCTCGCAGACTGAGGTGAATTTAATACCGTTTTATTCCTGTTCTGTTTGAAATCTGTCTATATTTAGCATTGTGAGAGAAGATCAGGTCACATTGGTCTTCACGATCCTTCATAAATCATTCTGATTATTTAACACTTTTCATTATTTAACACATAACACTTTTCAGATTATTGTTAGTGTTGAAAATGTTTAACATTTGCTTAACATTGTTGTCATACTTCATAATTCTTTAAACAGAAAAGAAGGGCATTTATGAAACACATTTAATAACATTATAAATGTCTCCTATAATATTACACTGTTTTACTGTATTTATCATCTAATAAATTCAGCTTTAATCACTGAAATTGTCAGGGAGGGGACACGGACTCAGGCTGCAGGTACGCAAAATAATTTATTGGAGCACAGAAAGTCCAAAACAAAAGTACTGGAGACAGGCAGACAAAACAAGGAGGTAACAGGGTAGCGGCCTCTAGGAAGTGTTCCGGGCAAGGTGGGGCAAACACCCAGGCAGGACTGCTGAGGTAGATAGGCAGCACAGAGGGAAGCACACTCCAAAAAGGGGAAACTGCCAACCCAGAGAGGCCAGATGCGTAGAAGCTCCTGAAGGCAAAAAACAGAAGGCAGGGCAGAGAACAAAACAAAAGGCAAAATCCATAAAGGCAGGCTGCAAACATAGGAGGCTAGGCCAGAAAGAGCACAGAGCACAAAACAACGATCGCGCACAAGACAACACACAAAAGGGGATTAAATAAGAGACCAAATGAGGAAACCATGAACAGGTGGGGGGCGGAGACCAAATGAGGAATGAATGGGGTAACAAGGAGGGCGGGGTCAGACACCACAATGACAGCTGAGAACATGGTGAGCTGTCAATCCCAGTCCATGTGCTCTAAACAAACACACAACAGAAAACAGGAAAGAAAGCAACAGATCAGCCAGAGGACATGACAGTACCCCCCCCCCCCCCTAGGAGCGCCTCTTGGCGCCCCAGGTGGGGGCCTACCACGCTTCCGGTAGAAGTCCTGGATCAGTGACCGGTCCAGAATGTCCCAAGCCGGAATCCAACTCCTCTCCTCAGGGCCGTATCCCTCCCAGTCCACAAGATACTGAAAGCCCCGACCTCGACGTCTGACATCCAGCAGCCTTCTGACAGAGAAGACTGGGGAACCATCCACTAGACGGGGGGGAGGGGGGAGAGGGGTTAAAGCAGGTGGGTTAAGACGGGAACGAAACACAGGCTTTACCCGAGAAACATGGAAGACTGGGTGTACCCGACCAAGAGTGGGAGGTAACTTGAGCCTTACCGCCACCGGACTCAACACTTTCGTGATCTGATATGGCCCAATGAACCTGGGGGCTAACTTGCGAGAAGCCACCCGGAGAGGCAGCTCCTTGGTAGACAGCCATACCTTCTGACCACACAAGTAGTGGGGCGCAGGAGTGCGGTGACGGTCGGCCGCCGACTTAGTTCGTCTGGAAGCCTGGGCCAAGGCCTCCTTAGCCCTCCTCCAGGTGTGACGACAGGGCATACTCTATCCAGGACAACTGTTGACTCCAAGAGCTCGGATTCTGGGATGTCACGCAGCGGAGAGCTTGTTCCAGATCCTGGTTTGCCCACTCGGCCTGCCCGTTGGACTGAGGATGAAACCCTGACGACAGACTCGTAGAGGCCCCGATCTGCCGACAGAACTCTTTCCAAAATCGCGAGACAAACTGTGGCCCCCTATCGGAAACCACATCTACCGGAAGACCATGAATCCGGAAGACATGGTCAACCACCACTTGAGCAGTCTCCTTAGCTGTGGGTAATTTAGGAAGGGGAATGAAATGGGCCGCCTTGGAGAAACGGTCCACCACTGTCAACACAACAGTGTTACCTCTCGAGGGGGGAAGGCCGGTGACAAAATCAAGGGCTATGTGTGACCAAGGGCGAGAGGGGATGGGCAGGGGATGAAGCAGACCAACAGGCGGCTGATTAGAACACTTGTTCTGGGCGCACACCGAGCAGGCCAACACAAACTGCCTGACATCCTGGGCTATGGAGGGCCACCAAAAATCGCTGGCGGATGGCGGCCAGCGATCTCCGAACTCCTGGATGGCCAACCAGCTTGGAAGAATGTCCCCACTGGAGGACCTCTGGGCGCAACGCAGCCGGCACAAATAGACTACCCTCCGGACATCCCCCTGGCACTTCTCTCTCTTGTATGGCCTCCCTCACCCGCCTCTCGACATCCCAAGAGAGAGCCCCTACCACCATCTCCCTGGGGACGATGGTATCGGCCGGAGTACCCCCCCAGGAACCCCAAAAAGACGAGAGAGGGCATCAGGCTTGGTATTCTTGGAGCCTGGACGATACGAGAGAGAGAAGTTGAACCGGCCAAAGAAGAGTGCCCATCGGGCCTGGCGTGAGCTCAACCTCTTGGCCGAACGGATATACTCCAAGTTCTTATGATCCGTCCAGACCAAGAAGGGCTGCTCTGATCCCTCCAGCCAGTGACGCCACTCACCCAAGGCTAGCCTGACCGCCAACAGCTCCCGATTCCCTATGTCATAATTCCGTTCTGCTGGGCTCAGACGGTGAGAGAAGTAGGCACAGGGGTGTACCTTCCCATCTCTGGGGGAACGCTGAGAAAGGACTGCACCTACTCCAGCCTCAGAGGCATCTACCTCAACAATAAATTGCCGTTCAGCATCTGGAAAAGAAAGAACAGGAGTAGAGATGAACCGGGACTTGAGAACATCAAAGGCCCCCTGGGCTTTCAACGTCCATCTGAACGATACCTTGGTAGAGGTGAGAGCCGTCAAGGGTGCAGCTACCTGACTAAAGTTCCGGATGAAACGCCGATAGAAATTGGCGAACCGCTGCAGAGCCTTGCGTGAGTCAGGAGTCGGCCACTCGGCTACAGCCCTTACCTTAGCGGGATCCGCTCTGATCCCCTCTGCCGAAATAATGTAGCCCAGGAACGAAACTGACTCTGTGTGGAAGACACACTTCTCCGCTTTCACGTACAACCGGTTCTCTAATAGCCGTTGTAGCACCTGATGAATGTGCTGAGTGTGTACCTGAACAGAAGGGGAGAAAATTAGAATGTCGTCAAGGTACACAAAGACAAACTTGTTGATCATGTCCCTCAACACGTCATTGACCATGGCCTGGAAGACAGCTGGGGCATTAGTCAGACCAAAAGGAAGGACCCGGTACTCAAAGTGTCCCGAGGGAGTGATGAACGCTGTCTTCCACTCATCTCCCTCTCGTATCCGGACGAGATAAGCATTGCGGAGGTCCAACTTACTGAAGACCTTGGCTCCCTGCAACAGTTCAAAGGCAGAAGACATTAAAGGCAGGGGGTACCTATTCTTTACAGTAATGTCATTCAAACCTCGATAGTCAATCCAAGGACGCAGGGAGCCGTCCTTCTTCTTGACGAAGAAGAACCCTGCACCGGCCGGAGACGAGGAGGGGCGGATGAGACCGGCATCTAAAGATTCATGAATGTACTTGTCCATAGCATCTCTCTCTGGACCAGACAAGGGATACAAGCGACCCTTGGGCAGAGATGTGCCTGGGAGGAGGTCGATGGCACAATCATACGGCCGGTGAGGTGGTAGGGACATGGCTCGGGACTTGCTGAAGACCTGCCAAAGATCGTGGTATCTCACCGGGACCCCATACAGATCAGCCGCCTCCACCTGCAAAACAGGAAACACAGAGCCAGGAGAAGGAGCCATTCTCATACAAGACGCAACACAAGACTGTTTCCAAGACAACACAGAATTCCTGGCCCAATCCACATGAGGGCCGTGCTGCACCAACCAGGGGTGCCCCAAGACCACAGGGGCACTTGGGGAACAGCTCGGTGATCTCATGGTGATTTCCAGAGACAACAAGACTTACAGGAGAGGTTACATGAGTGATAGTAGTGAAAAGAGAATCAAGGGATTGTACAGTGATAGGAGTGGAAAGGAGAGTGGTAGAAATACCCCATAGGTTGGCCTTTTCTATTTCAATGAAATTCCCGCCAGCCCCAGAGTCCAACAGCGCTGAGCAGGAGTGAACAGACCCTCCAAACTGCAAAGTGACAGCAAGGAGCGTGCGGGATGAGAAGGAAGAAGTTAAAGAAGAAGTGCCCACCAAAATCCTTCTGGCAAGTGAAGAACCCGGAATCCTTAAAGGGCATTTGTTAGCACGGTGCCCCGATATACCACAGTCAAGACACAGGCCCCGCACAAGTCTATCATGTCCTCGTTGGGGAGAGATTTGCAGGTGACCCAGATGCATGGGCTCTTGGGCAGTAGGAGAGACAGACGGCAGAACCTGAGAGGAATCGCTAATGAGCTCACCCGGGGTCCGGGGGGTGCAATCAGACACACGTTGTCGACGGAGACGGGACTCCACACGCAAGGCCAGGTCAAACAGTTCATCAAGACCATTAGGCTGCTCGTGGGTGGCAATCACATCCTGGATCTCCTCACTCCTCACTCCTCATCCACATCCTGGATCTCCTCTTGCAGAGCCACGTTTCAAGTCCAGCACGAAACGTGGCTCTGCAAGAGCTTTCATTCCAGTCACAGGATGCCGCTAAGGTCTTAAATTCAATGGCAAACTCAGTCACTGAACGGCGTCCTTGACGCAAACGAGCCAGCTGAGCTGCTGCCTCATCACCCTGGGCAGTCCGGTCGAATAGTCTGACCCTCTCCCGACGGAAATCCTCAAAGGTAGCACAAAAGGAATATTGCTTCTCCCAAACTGAAGTACCCCAGTCACGGGCTCTTCCTGTCAGCAGTGTAAGAACGTAAGCAACTTTAGACTGTTCCGCTGCATACCAACGAGGTTGCAAAGCAAAGACCAGAGAGCACTGAGACAGAAACGCACGACAGCAGTTCGGGTTGCCATCATAGGGCAATGGGTTGATAGCCTGAGGCTCCTGCTGCTGGCTAAGAAGGGATAGGCCCACCATAGCTTCAGTTCTGATTGCTGAAGTCTCTCTGCGAAGTTCCAGGAGTTGTGCACCTAAGTCAGACAACTGGGAGCTGAGAGACGCAATCTCCTGAGAAGTGGTTGTCAGCTGGGATGCGTGCTGATCCAGGAGAATGCCCTGCTGGGCAACTGCAGATCTGAGAGGATCGGTACCTGCTGAGTCCATACTTGGCGCGATCGTTCTGTCAGGGAGGGGACACGGACTCAGGCTGCAGGTACGCAAAATAATTTATTGGAGCACAGAAAGTCCAAAACCAAAGTACTGGAGACAGGCAGACAAAACAAGGAGGTAACAGGGTAGCGGCCTCTAGGAAGTGTTCCGGGCAAGGTGGGGCAAACACCCAGGCAGGACTGCTGAGGTAGATAGGCAGCACAGTAGTGATGTTACGTATGACACTGAAGCTTCGATGCGCGTATCGCTCATGTGACACAATTTGAAATGAAGCGCTGTATCGGGGTGTGTATTGGTTTCCCCGAGTCACGTGATCGATGACAAATGAAGCCTCACTTTCTGTCAAATCACGTGTGCGTTTCACTTTGCGTGTCAGAAGCTTCGAACCCCCAGATCTTCCTTAACAGTCCTTGTTGACTTAGTCTGTTTGATGGTTTTGTGAGGAGAGTCAAAATATGTAATATATAGAATCAATACATTACACACACACACACACATATATATATATATATCAGTGTGATACATGTGTGTGTGATACATATGTGATATCAAGTAAAATGTGGTTTTAATTATAAGTTTTAACAGACAGCGGCATGTGCGGAGAAGGAGGGTGTATGGAGACACTTGACTACATAACTTAAATTAACATAGCTTACGTATTTCTTTATAAACTTTTCTATTGTATATTGTTGTTTTGATTTTTTTTCGATTTGTATTGTTTTGATCACTTTTCTTACCTTTTTTCGCCTGACTACCCCCACTTTCACTTGACGCAGACATTTTAACGTCATGGGAAATCTGCTTCTCCTTTATCCACAACAACAGAAGCCTCTTCATCTCATAATTTATATTCGAACATGACTTCGATATAATCGTCATGCACTTGGAAGGATTTACATTCTTGATAACATCCTGCTTTAGGATGATATCGTGGATGTACTACGATCATAGGTGAGAGATAGATCTCTCACGCGGATACGCGCTCATAATGATCCTATCACAGAATGTCCTTATTTTGTGTGTGTGTGTGTTAGAGAGAGAGAGAGAGAGGGAGAGAGGAAGCCTACTTTAGATCTTATTGAATCATATAAATCCATATTATATTTTATTGTCACACTTTATGGGTAAATTATTATTGTTTTTCTGGATACATTAAACACAAACATATACAGCTTTTATTTGTACACATAGCATTGAAACGATGGAGTGTGTTGTGATTGCTTCATCTGACAGAGCTTCTTTCACAGGCTTCTGCCTGCTTTATTTTAAATAAGCACCAGATGGCGCTGTTCATGACACTCGCGAAGCCTCGAATCTTTTCCCGAAACAGTCAGGGTGAAGCCTCAGTACTTCATGAAGCCTCATTTCCACATCCCTACAGCACAGAGGGAAGCACACTCCAAAAAGGGGAAACTGCCAACCCAGAGAGGCCAGATGCGTAGAAGCTCCTGAAGGCAAAAAACAGAAGGCAGGGCAGAGAACAAAACAAAAGGCAAAATCCAAAAAGGCAGGCTGCAAACATAGGAGGCTAGGCCAGAAAGAGCACAAAACAACGATCGCGCACAAGACAACACACAAAAGGGGATTAAATAAGAGACCAAATGAGGAAACCATGAACAGGTGGGGGGCGGAGACCAAATGAGGAATGAATGGGGTAACAAGGAGGGCGGGGTCAGACACCACAATGACAGCTGAGCACATGGTGAGCTGTCAATCCCAGTCCATGTGCTCTAAACAAACACACAACAGAAAACAGGAAAGAAAGCAAAAGATCAGCCAGAGGACATGACAGAAATAAATAAAAATCACATTATTAAAATAGAAAGTTATTTAACATCCTCCTCGCAGCCTGAGGTAAGTTTAATACAGTAATCAATACAGTTGTATTCCTGTTCTGTATGAAAATGTATATATTATATATTTACTATATATTTTATCTGCAAGGGATTTTATGAAATTTGTCTATACTGCTAAAGTTGATAAGCTCAGATAGATAAGCCTTTACTTAGGCTGTCTGATATGCACCTAACTACGCATTGTTTGTACCTGCAGGAACAAGTGCAATCTGATATATTGCAGCGAATGTTAACCTGCACCATTGTCTCTTGTTCATGCGAGTACCAACCATACACTTATGTGAGTATTTGCACTCTAAGTTTGACTTGCGCACACACACACATGCAGAAGGTCTTACTGTCGCCACACACTGATGCATCCAGATGTACACTGAACAGTTTAGTTAAAGATTAATTACTAACAAGCCCTAGAAAGTTAGACATTACATAATTTAACGGTCATTTTAGTTTTAGAATTTTTATAATAGTCAATATTTATAAACTGTGTAATGGTTTCTCTTTTCTGATAGTGAAGTAACTGTTTCAAGAGGAATCTGCTGATATTGACCCAGAGGATGGTGTGGTGGTGCCAGAGAGCCATTGCCCCTTAGCAGGGCAAACACTTGCTGTTCTGCATGGACTGAGCAATCCCTTCAATCACCGCTGAATGACCGGGACCTCGATCTCTAAACACTTCATATAATCCAAAGACTGTGCTCAATTTAAGTATTTTAAAAATTCAACATGTAAAAAAAAAAAATCAAACATAGACATTCAGTTCTGTCAATTTTAATCAGAAAATAAAACAATTTACTTTGATTTTAACATGTTATGTGTGTAAAGACAATGTGATATGCTTTAAGAGGAACTGAATATCCACATCGAATGTTCATTTTGAATGTGAAGCAGATGCCTGTGTGCTTGACCAATCAGCCACTGCATCAACTGTGGGACAGAGAGCATCGTCTCATCCTGTCTCCATCTAAGGCATTAAAATAAACAACACATTTTTAAAACATTAAATTGCATCACTACATACAGTCATGGTACTATGCATCAACTATTTTGAAAATGTTAAAAAAAAGTACAAAATGTAATTAATTGCTGCTTTAGAAAACTGAGTATACAGACAAGGTTTAAGAATAACAACCTTATTGTTTATATCAACCTTTTCATGCTCCATTTCAATGACATTAAAATACCTGTCAAAAATTTGAAAGCATTACAATTTATTAATGTTTTTGAAAAAAGTCTTACCAAGCCTAGATTTAATCACTTACAGTAAAGAAAAGTAATTGTGGCACATCACTACACTTTTAAATAACTTTCTATTTTAATAATGTTATTTTTATTTATTCCAGTGATTAAAGCTGAATTTATTAGACGATAAACACAGTAAAACATTGTAATATTATAGGAGACATTTATAATGTTATTAAAAAATGTGTTTCATAAATGCTCTTCCTTTCTGTTTAAATAATTATGAAGTATAACAACAATGTTAAGCAAATGTTAAACATTTTCAACACTAACAATAATCAGAAAAGTTTCTTGAGCCGCAAATCAGAATGATTTATGAAGGATCGTGAAGACCAATGTGACCTGATCTTCTCTCACAATGCTAAATATAGACATAACTTTCATACAGAACAGGAATAAAACTGTATTAAACTCACCTCAGTCTGCGAGGAGGATGTTGAGGCTTGGTGCCGCTCCTGGTGATGTTTATCGTGTCTATTAGTGTTCTATTAATAAACTATTACTATTCGCGTGTGTGTGTTTGTATACAGCCGCATGTGCTGTGAAATTCGCGTCATTGAAGCATCAACTACTTCCGGTTCAAGGAGCTGTCAATCATTGTCACTAGCCAATGAGAGCGAACCTTGTTAAGCCCTGCCCACACGTTAGGTTTGTGTCAGAAAGACGAACGTAAATTTGAGAATCGTAAACGAAAACTTTGAAAACGAACACGAAAACTCTGGCAGTGTATTCATAAAACACAGTCAGCGAAACCGCAGTTTAGGGAACTGTCAACAAAGAATGCAGTTTATTTGAAAACGAAGTTAATTTTTTTGGTGTGAGGTTAGTTTTTTTCGTTCGCGGAGTGTATTTTCGTTCGTTTTCACTAATACTTCGTTCAGAATTATTGGCACAATTGTAATTCCATACCTTTTGACACTATCTCTATCACTATCTCGCAGATCGCATGCACTGAAACATTCAGTAGCACAGAAATGTATTGAAATGTAATGGGTTTTTATCAATAAAATAATCTAGAAAGTTCTAGCATATATCTATTAATAGCTAAAAACTTCACTATTAGTAGTGAGATGCTTCCAGATAGAATTCACACGCAATCACTCTCTCACTAATGTATTCATATAATTATCACTATGTTACTTTATCTGTACCTAATTTAGAATGGAGCAGCATTCTGTGAATAAAATGACCCAGTGACAAAATAACTCATAAAAATACATTATGTAAGTATAGTTTTTGTGGGCAGCACTGTCAAATGCCATAATGTGCACGGCAACCCACATTCAAATCTTAGATCGAGATTTCAGGCTTGTTTTTCCATTAACGATGTCTTCAGCGACTAGGCAAGAGGCAACTCGTACGCCACTTTAACCACAAATGTGATTGTCGACTTAAAAAACAAATAATTGTTCAACCCCTACTCTACATTAATGCATTTCTCATGATTTAGACAGTGATGAGTATAAATGTGATAAGTACACATAAAATGATATTACCGTACATATTACCGTAATAAAAATTTGCTTTGGACATATGTTGTGCATATGCGGTGTAATGTGTGCACCTTGTTTGTGTTAAATTTGTGCACATAATTATGGCTTGTCAACTTGTTGGTCTGTGACCGGTATTTATCTTGAAGTAAAAAAAAATCAGTGGTTTGTGAACACTGTGTGTGAGTGGTGGAGCTAGGAAACCAGGTCGCGACCTGTACCGCACTAGGTCTAGGAGGGGTGCTTACTATGTACGTTTACTTCACAGAAAACCTTTGTTTTTTGGTAAAAATGCAGGCAACCTAGAACTATAAATCATTAGAAAGAAATACTTCAGTACACTACACTAGAGAAAACATGGACTGTCTTATGTTTAATTCACATCTTTTTAAAAATAGCATTATTGACCACTATAAACGCATTGTTTTATTCATCCTAAAATGCCTCACAGAAGTAAAATAACGTAATACATTACAGAAAATCCATAATACAACTGTAGCTGAATAAAATGAAGATAAACAACAATATATTAATTATATATTGAATACTTCTGTGACAAGAAGCCACTTCACATCCCAAATGGAATATATGTTAAGTCTATGAAGTTTATAAAGATACAGTATATTCTTCAGTAGTACGTAACAGTAATATAATAAAGAATAGTAAAACAAAATGACATAACTAAATAGACAAATTGCTGTATTTTCCTATTTTTATATATTAAATATTTGTACAGCTGTGATTGTTTTTAGTCAAGTCACCTTTATTTAAATCGCACTTTTTGCAATACAGATTGTTTCAAACAAGCTTTACAGTGATCCTCTTGCCGGTATGGAGATGGCTTTTGTTCCGGGTCTGTGCCACTAGCTGTTGGAGAGGCCTTCACAAAAGAGGGTCTAGTAGAGTCACAATCACTGCTAACACTTCAGGGTTGGGTTGTGGTCATGTCTATTTGCAGGTCCTTCATCTGACTACGGTAAAATCAACATAGATGATCGTCTTCTTATGAACTAACGAGTACATCAGGTGTTATAGGAGCTGTTGCCAGTTCCGGCTGACCTAATTTATGCAGCCTTACCGTAATTTTACATGATTTGAATGATACAAATTGATAACGTGTGTATGCAAGGTTGAAGAGATGTGTTTTTAGTCTAGTTTAATTCGATAGTATTCTGGTTTATTACGTGCAAAGGTTTTTGTTCAAAATAATGTTGTGGTCTGTCAAGGAAATTTCCCCGTTCTCCCTTAACGTAAAAGATGACCCCCCCTCACCTCACCTCACCTCAGTATCACTGTAATTAAGGTTATAAGGCTCTGGATCTAAATCAGGGAAAACTTTGTGACTCATACTCTAAACCAACAGAGTCAAAACCAACATTTCCCATTAACAGCAAAAGAATTTTAACAACAAATTAAATAAAACAAATTTTCTTAAATTATCACCCTCTGACATTACATACAAATGGTAACTTCAACAGGAAGTGAGGATGCGATTTCAAGCCATTTCACCTAGAGTATTGGTATGATTGTACAGATAGTTTAACTGCAACAAGGTTTGTGTAATTATCACATGAATTGTGTGTTCTAACATTTCGTTCTTGAGCAATGGTGACAACTTTAAAACAAAACAAAAAAACTGTAGAGAGTTGCAAACTAGAACAAAACACAACAGAACAAATTTAGACTAAACAAAAGTTCCATAAAACCTTCCTGATGAGAACACAGATCTTAATTTGCCGGCAATGCACAGTACAAGGGCTTTGGTTTGTTTTTAATCCAAAATTATCGAGAGCAACAATCCGAGTTAACCACAGAGCACAGTCTCCGAGTGGGTGCTAGATTGTTGTAAAATTGTGACCATATTACCATATCCATGTGACCATATTAGATGTAAGTATGATTACGACAATGAGCTGGTCCTGACACGTGTTGTCAAACTCCAATAGAGTGTAAAATGTCTCTAAATGTCAGTCCCATTACATCTTTTTCATTATCTACCTGGATAAGAAAATCACCAACCAGTTTTAAAGAACCTTACTGAAATGAAAGAATAAAGGAAGAAATTATTACTGAAATAGAAATGTCGTTGATACAATTGTGCATATACAGTGAATCGGTGCACTGGTTGTAAACTAAAAAAATGCCTTTTACTGGTGCATTTAATATGCCTGTAGAAACACTCATCCAAGACCTTCACAGGAAAGAACATTTGCTGCTTAAACAACAAAATGTGGTTGAGCACACATTTTCACTTCTTCATTTTGTCTCCCCCACAACTTAAAACAAATTAGTCAGACCAATTTGCTTAAAAAGCCATAATGTTGGTTAGAAGTTTGATATTAACACAGGTGATATCTGCATGAGCGCATATGAGTCCCGCGCTCTGTGCCAAATCAGTTGATTTTGTGAAACTCAAGGCCTGATTTAATGAAAGTTTTATACTGTATTTAAATTAATGCATTAGACTTGATACACTATAGTCGACTTCAAAAACAAGTCACACAATATTATCTGCTCATGGTTATAACTGCCAGTCATTTTAAAAACCAGAACAATGGCTGTGACACTATTAATAGGGGGTAATGTGGGTAACTGTGAATATTTGGTTTCTATTTCTAGTAAGAGTGACACTGTCAAAAAAGGGTTGTCTTATGCATGCTTATACATGTTTTATAAAATGTGTGTGTATATATATATTATGTATATGTGTATATAACATTCATAAATTGAAATAAACATTAACTGAAATATAATAAAATATAGAAAAATGTAGGTTTGTAACTAACTATTATTACTATTTTAATATCAATTAGTTGCCATTTCTTAGTGTAATCAGATAAAAAGTTTTTTCATGTTACATTTTTTTTGACAAAACACATTATTCCACTGATAGAGATGATTCGGAAATCCATTGCCGGTTGTATATATTGTATATATATACATGTGATATTCTTTTATTTTACTTATTTGTACACTTCAGTGTATCACCTATGTAACCAATTACAGTAATACCTCGGTTTACGAGTTTAATTCGTTCCAAGAGCGAGCTCGTAAACCAAAATGCTCGTACACCAAAACAAGTTTCCCCATAAGAATGCACTGAAAATCAATTAATTCGTTCCACACGACCATAAATGCCCATTTTAAATATTTTTTGGGTTTTACCCTATTAATGACAGTTAAAATTATAACCATTAAGATCTCATATAAATACTAATTAATAATTGACGATTAAACTATAAAAATACGTGACAATTTACTGTAATGCACTTCAGGTTTGAGCAGCCTGCATGGAGGAGATGAGAGGAGGGAGGAGCGGGGAAAGCAAGGATTCAAGTGCAAATGAGTGAATTATAATAGTAAAGAAAACAAACGAAGTGATAATCCAGAAGTGTATCACACACAGGAGCCGCGGCCGCGAACAAACATGCGCTGGAGCCGCGGCCGCGAATGAACGTGCGCTGGAGCCGCAAATGAACGCGCGCTGGAGCCACGAACGAAGGACTGGACAAGAGAAGAGTGGAGAGAAGTGAACTAAATAGGCAGAGGATATGAGAACGAGGTGTGTGTCTCTCTCTCTCTCTCTCACACACACACACACACAGGCAGAACTAGACAATGAATTCATGAACTGTGACAGTTACTGCTTAGAGGTACTGTACGTGTATATTTCACTATGTGAACAATAGCGATCACAATTAATTGTTACAACAGGAGGTAAAACCGCTGTAAAAGTATGCACTGTGTATGCACTTATAAAAGTATATGCACTGTGGTGAATGATGCAGCCAAACCAAGCAACGCTGAGAGAATGAGTGAGTTAAGGGGTGATAAAGGAGTTGCAACCCCGTGACTGTGTTATGAGAGGCAGTCATTAGGATATTTTCTGTAAAAATGCGCAGACCATGATGAGCTTCCACACAAAACTGCGCATGGGTGAGGTAATTTTTTTCTCGTACACCGATTCGACCCCCATGCTCGTACACCGATTTGCTCGTATACCAATTCGCTCGTAAATCGAGGTATCACTGTATTACTTGAAGCCTTTCTTTGCTTTTCTGTATTTTTCCATAGAGTAAGGATGAATATTGTCTGCACTTCTCAACAGATAGAACATGTTATCAGAATGTTTTGAGAAGTCTTTCTGTTGATAGTTGGAGCCTGAGCCGAGTTCAGCCTTGGAGAAACTGTGTATCTGTGTGTGTGTGTGTTAATATGATCTGTATTGGTGAGGTGATTAACTGGCACCATAAGGAGACAAAATGACTTTTTAGTGGAAGGTCACTAACCCGTCAACCATGTGATCAACGAAGATATGTTTCAGACTGTCTGCTCTTGTGTGGAAAATTACTAGTTTTGCTTATCCTTTCTTTCTTTCTTAGTAAATCAGATTAATTTAACCGTCATCATTGACGTAGTTAGTAGCCTCTGTTAGAGTATAATTGCTGTAACAACTGTTTATTGTTTATAACTGTTATTGTATGACACGTATAACACGTATGTCAGAATGCTGTTCATTGATTTTAGTTCAGCTTTCAATACAATCATCCCTCAACAGCTCACCCAAAAACTGTCTCAGCTGGGACTCAGCACTTCGCTGTGCAACTGGCTGCTGGACTTCCTGACGGGAAGACCTCAGGCAGTACGGGTCGGCAGTAACACATCCAGCTCCATCATTATGAACACTGGAGCCCCTCAGGGTTGTGTGTTGAGCCCCCTCCTCTTCACTCTGCTGACCCATGACTGCACACCCATACACAACAGCAATCTCTTCATCAAGTTTGCGGATGACACGACTGTAGTTGGTCTCATTACCAACGGCGATGAGACAAACTTCAGGAGTGAGGTGAGCCACCTGGTCAGATGGTGCGGCGACAACAATCTCTCTCTGAACGTGGAGAAGACGAAGGAGATTGTTGTTGACTTCAGGAGAATGCACACCCAGCACCCTCCTCTGACCATCAACGGTGCGACCGTGGAAAGAGTGAGGAGCACCAAATTTCTGGGTGTGCATATCACAGAAGACCTCTCCTGGACCACCAACACCACAGCACTGACCAAGAAAGCACAGCAGCGACTCTACTTTCTCCGCAGGCTGAGAAGAGCCGGAGTCCCAGCCCCCATCATGCACACCTTCTACAGAGGCACCATCGAGAGCATTCTGACCAGCTGCATCACTGTGTGGTATGGCGCATGCAACGCATCCTGCCAAAAAGCACTTCAGCGCATAGTGAGAGCAGCTGAGAAGATCGTTGGTGTCTCTCTCCCACCCCTCCAGGATATTTATAACTCCCGCCTCTCCCGCAAAGCCCTCATCATTGCGAGAGACCCCTCCCACCCATCCCAGAGCCTCTTCAGTCTGCTGCCATCAGGGAGGAGGCTACGCAGTCTCCAGGCAAGGACCAGCCGACTGAAGAACAGCTTCATTCCCCAAGCTGTCAGGGCATTGAACTCCCTCCCGTCTCTGCCCCTTTTCCTCTCTTTTGCCCCATGCACCTGACCCCCCCCCCCCCACCCCCCACCCCACTATTGTTTGCACTGTCTTTACCATCGCGACTTTCTCTTTATTTCCTTAATCTATTTTATTTTATCTATTATTATTTATTTATTTTTATATATATATATTTTTGGTGTTGTTGATATATATATATATATATATATTTTGTTGCTGTTGTTACTGTTAATGTAACCTGGTTGCACCTTGGGTCTGAGAGTTACAGAATTTTAATTCTCTGTATGTATGTGCTGTATATATTGCAGAATTGACAATAAAGCTGACTTTGACTTTTGACTTTGTATTTGGGGTGGCCTACAAACTCCTTGTGAGACCCGAAGCTGCTTCTACTTATGAAACTGCAAACTGAACTTCACTAAAATTTCTTCTGTTGACTGCACTTCTGACTCCTGGTTTTCAACATATCTGGTCCTCGGGTCTTAACTGTAATTCCCCTACACCACACCCTGCCCAATGCTGTTCTTCTAACAAATGGGCCAACTTCAAACAAATCTGCAACTGTGAAACCACAGTTTGTGCATTATCATTATGCAAGCTGATAATCTGATCATATTTTTTTAGTCTTGCATTCAGGTGTGCATGATTGTTAAGCAGGTTTTCTTTTACAGATGAAATCATCCAAAAAAAGATAGTTTACTGGCAACTGGAAGGTCAAAAATTATTAAATGTTCATGAGAAGGACGCTATATTAATGCAATAGTATAAATTGCAAAATTAAGACGTGACCAGTGGACAAAAAACTTTTACTAAAGTAAAAATGAACTTATAATCGAAATATTCTATAACAGTATATCAAAGTATACTAAAATAAAATATACTAAATATGCTATATACTAAAATAAAACTGGTCTCAAATGAATAAATATATTTATTAACAACAAAAATAAAACTTTTAAATTAAACAATATCATTAAATGCTTTAAATTTGCAATCAAATGTCATATTTCAAGTTTTAGTTCATGTTTTAACAGATTTGTAAAAATGAAATAATGTGATTTTTAAGAAAAGCTTTGAGTTGCATTCAAAATATTTTAGATTTGCTCTTGTTTATCCATTTGCAAATAAAGTCTTTTTTTAGCCAGTCCATCATTTAACACACTGGATTCTCTTGAAATGTATATGTGTGTAATGTTTCCACCGGAGGTCAGTATTACATGAATTCTGAAACAGTTTCTACAACATGTTGTATACTATGCATGTTCTGCATGTTCATGGTTCCTGTTCTCTGTAATTCTTTACTTAAAGTCTTGCTTTAGCGAGTTAACCTTTGATATCAAAGTTTGTGTAACTCTACCTAGGGTACCAAGTATTTTTTTCCACATTCATTTCACACATCCAGTTCAAATATGTGGTAGTTTCATTATTAATGTGTACACTTTTTTATCTTTACTGATTCTGAAAGAATAGAAGTGAAATGTGACAACATCAATGGGCACATTGTAACATGACTTTATGAGAGCTTAAAATGTTGACTAATCAAAACAACTATAATATAATATTTAATAATAAATATATAATAATAATAATAATAATAAATAATATTTAATAATAAAATGCATATAATGTTATCTTTTTCATATAAAAACCCTCAGCTACCCAGCAACAAACAACATATTCTTTACTCATCATCAAATGTATTGGGGTGTATTTTTCCTAAAATGTAATTAAGTAGAAAGTAAAAGTTGCTAATATCTTTGATAGTAAAATTACAAAGTAGCCAAAAAGACTTCACTTCTGAACTCAAAAGTCGGACTGAAAAAAAAACACGTCACTGTGGGAAAAACATTGTGAGAAGGATTGTATCTTTGCAATGATCAGATAGGGATTTTCTACATCCTGTTCTCTCTTTCTCTCTCTGTGCTCATTACATACACCGAGTTGATCGCCTGAGGAAAAGTAACCCTGTCTCCCCCAATGACCTGCATGCCACACTGAAAGATCAAGGCTCTGGATAGATATGTCTACCCTTTATCCAGTGCAAAGGCCACATTGTTGAGTCCAACATGTTATACCACTATGCTATAGTAGTGTATCAAAATGGCAATCTCATTCACTAATTTTTATTAATGCTAGTGTGTTAAAGGAATATTTTTTGTATTTTGTCCTCTCATAACACACATGGTTTTGTCTAGACGGCATAAAATGTATGTATCTGTGCATCAAAAACAGGTCATGAAGTTTCCAGTGCTCAAAATATGTCAGATTTTACAATACAATTACTGTCTAAATGCAAAGTTAATCCCTCAATCTCGAAAAAAATCTAAAAATATAGACCATCTGTTTTGCCGAATTGTTGTTTTAAAGTTGCTAAATATGATGTGATGAGATTTTATAGTCAATTTTTGAATCGAACCACTGAATTACAGAATAACAACTGATAGAAAAATAAGAAAGGCCTAATTGCCAAAGCAATTAATGCTGGCATTAGCATACAGTAAATTAATGTTGGTTTTAAAATATTTATATTATCATGATTATTTAACACCTCAGAAACTGAATATAGTCAACAGAAATCTCAATGAAAATAATAAACAGCTTGCGGATCAATTGTTGATCAATTTTCTTTTTTAACTTCAACTTTAAGTTGGATACACTTTATTTTAAGGTGATATAGCAACACTGTACTTACTCAAATAAGAGCTGAGTAATATTAATTAACTACACTGTAAACCAGAATGAGTTGGCAAAACTAAATATTTGAGATATATTGTCAAGAAATGTAACATTTCAGTGAGCATGATTTACATATTTTTATTTTGTACACTTACATTTTAATTACTCTCAACTTGAAATATTTGAGTAAGCTAATACATATATAACTTAAAAATATCATGTAATCTCAACTTAAATATGTTTAGTAGTTGAAACTTGCCAAGCATTAACTTGCTAATTCCATAAATGCTACCATGCTAATTGGTAACACAATGCTGATTAGCAATAGCATACCACTTGCTGAATGAGTACAGCAAAAAATAGAACATTTAACATTCATCTGTTCTCAAACTAAGCTCACGTTCTACTCGTCACTGTGGTCTGTAACTTAACTTTTACCCTCCACTTTGTCTCATGATAAAGCATACTGGGAAATAATGATAATAATTATTATTATTAGTGTCGCTTTCACGACACTCAAAACGCTTTACATGGAAGGGGGAATCTCCTGAACCACCACCAATGTGGCGCATCCACCTGGATGAGGCGACGGCAGACATTTTGCGCCAGAACGCTCACCACACACCAGCTTAGTGTATAGAAGCCAATTAAAGTATAGGGATGTTTAGGAAGCCATGATGGACTATGGCCAATGGGCAAATTTGGGATTTTTAATGACCACAGAGAGTCAGGACCTCAGTATAACGTCTCATCTGAAGGATGGTGCTTGTTACAGTACAGTGTCCCCATTACTACACTGGGGCATTAGGACCCACACAGACCACAGGGTGAGACCTCCTGCTGGCCTCGATAACACTTTTTCCAACAGCAAACAGGTTTTTTCCAGGAGGTCTCCCATCGAGGTGCTGACCAGACTTAACTCTGCTTTGCTTTGCTTCCATGGGCAAACAGTCTTGGGCAACAGGGTGGTATGACTACTGGCATAAATAGATATTTAAGTATATTTAAAAGAAACAAGTTAATAAAACAAAAAAATAATGAAACAATTCAGGTTACTTGAAATTGTAAATTCTGTGAACTAAAAAAAGTTCTAAATACTCATAAAATGTATTTATTCAATTAAACTAAATGTATTGATGTAATTTAATTTGTTTAAATGAAATTGAACTAATTTGTTTGATTCAAGTTGGCTCTACTACCAATTAATTATTTTTAGTGTTAGGGTTTACAGTATGCATGTACTTACTATAGTTCCTATTATTATATTTTATAGTTTAAAGTTTACAGTATGCTATAGTTACTATTATTGGTTGGTTTATGGTTTGTTACTTGTAATAATGCATAATTTACTGATAATACTGTAGTAATTAATAATTGTACCAGTATAGTACATGCATTAACGTGTAACTACTTCACCATAAAATAAAGTGTTACCTAGAATTTTTATAAATAGAGGCAAGTAGTAACACAATATTTTTTATTTTGTCATGATTAAAAATATAATATATATTTGTATATACAGTATTTAATTAATTCAATGTGGACATTAATGTAATGCAGTTGCATGATTGCATGATGAGAAGGTGCTGTCTTTCTGCTGATTAGCACATCCTTCCAAGTACATCTCTAACCGTCATCATGTAACCACCTCTAACCCTAACCCCAGCGTGTGATAAACAGTACAAGGTAGAACAGGACCACATCAATAGCTAGTCCTTGCAAAAAATGCAGAAAACAACAACCGATGTATGCATCCAAACAGACATTTTGAATACAATACAGTATATGTTTTGATTTCTTGAACCCTTTTTAAACAAGACGTTTGTCAGAAATGTATTTGAGTCATGGATGAGTCACAGGAATTCACCTCCTCAAAGTGGGGCTAGATGTTGATTGTTCATTCACTTCCCTTTAGTTTTTGAGGCATGTGAACAAACAGCACCACAAACAGAGAAGTGTGATAATTTCTTTTAATAAAAGGGGTCAAATATTATATAATCAAACTTTGTTTGGGCCTGTGAAATTTTAATGACATTTTGCTTATATGACCACATCATTGTCATTGTCATTTTAATTAATTATATTTTATTATGACTGTTGGCTATAAAAATATGTTGAACGTTTTTAACCTGTTTAGTCTGTTTGTTTAAAAATATAAAATATGTGGCACCCTTGTAAACACCAGGAAACCACAACAGCTTAGAAGTCTCACAAATGCACTGCACCATTCAAAATTGTATTAGCAGTTTGTTGCACAGTTGATTTATAAAATTAAAACAATTTTTTTTACTGCTTGCATATTACTTATTGTGTGAGACAAAACAGCTTAAACATGTACATGTACATATACATTTGTGTTAAGATTGTCAAAAAACCGCTTTTAAAAGTTTTAAAAAACAATTACACTGATGGTCCAGTTAGCAGAAAATCAAGTCACTATTTCTGCATTTCTGCACTGTACAACTGCTGCAAATGACACATTTGTGATCAACATTTTAAGGAAGCAGGGAGGAGAGCAAGAAAGAGTGATAGCCTGTTACTGCAGTTTGTGGTTACAAGCATATAAAGTACGAGGTTGTCTCTACTTTGCCCATCACTTCAGCACAGATGGCAAGGAGCACAGAGATGGTGCACTCTGATGTTACAATGAGTCCTTACGATGATTTTTCAATCAACTCCACAGCTGATTACTACGACTACAGCCCTTTCGAGAATTTGACAGAGCTGCCCCTGTCCAACATCTATATTCCAGTGCTGTACTTCATCATGTTCTTCACTGGCTTCTTGGGGAACCTGTTTATCATTGTGGTCATCGGTAAACGGCATCAAAAAAACGGACGTCTTGTGGACACCTTTGTGCTAAACTTGGCATCAGCCGACCTTGTGTTTGTTCTCACGTTGCCATTGTGGGCTGATTCGGCAAGTTATGGTGAGTGGCGCTTCGGTGAGGCACTGTGCAAGATCAGCAGCTTCATCATTGTTGTCAACCGCTTTTCCAACATTTTCTTCCTCACCTGCATGAGCGTGGACCGGTACTTGGCTGTTGTGCGCCTCATGGACTCTCAGTTCCTTCGGAGCAGCAACAGTGTGAAGATCACCTGTGGCATGGTGTGGATCATCTCTTTCTGTCTTGGAATTCCATCATTGGTGTACCGTCGGTTGATAGACAATACGATGTGTTCGGAGGATTCGGAATCTTCCTTTGTCCAAGGAATGAATCTCCTGACCATATTCCTAACCTTCCTGCTCCCCGTACTGATTCTAGGCCTCTGTTATGGGTCGATCTTGGTTAACCTGCGGCGTCACTGTCACACTGCCCCAAACTCACGTGCAGAAGCCAGACGACGACATTCCCTCAAGATCGTGTTTGCCATAATTGCGGCCTTTCTGATCTCCTGGCTTCCTTTCAATTTGTTCAAAACCATCCAAGTCATTTTGCTGATGAGCACGGGAGATATTACCGGAGACAAAAGGTCTATCATAATTAATGGACTCACACTGTCCTGCTGCCTGGCATTTCTCAACAGTTGTGTAAATCCAGCCATCTACTTTTTTCTGGATCAGCATTTCAGGCGTAGAGCTTCAGCTCTGTGTCGGAGTTGCTTGGGTCAAGGAGACGTGCACCAGAGCTACATCTCCTCCAATTCTTTCTCTAATGCCACTTCTGAAAGTTACTCTGGAAATTCACCAGCCCGCGGACGGCTTTTCTCACTTACTCAAAAGGAGTGAAATCTGCTGTTTTCAGAACGTGCTTTCTTTATCAGTTAAACTATCTCTAGGTGAAAGTGATCTTAAGGTAGTTCAAATCTTTCAGTATTCTTTAAGTTTTTGCTAAAATATCATTTAATCAAACTGAGAATATCATTTGAAAATGGTATATTTCTGCATTTATTTTATTCAATTTTGAACAATGTTCTATACATTCTATGTTTCATTTCCTACATTACCATGCATTATATGTTTGTGAATATATTACTTAGTGTACAAGATTCATTCAAATCAATTGCAACGCATGAATATATCTAGAAAGCATAACAAATCTGCATGAACATTATAAAGCAATTTATGGAATGTTTATTATGCTTAAACTATTAAATACAACTTTAAAATAACTGGTTTCTGTTTTACTTTATTTACTTGTGTTTGCTCAGTATTAAAAATTGAGCAATGTTCTATACATCTCCATATTTAATTTACTTCATAAAAATAAATTATGCATTGGTGAACATATTACTTAATATACACTATTAATTCAAGTAAACTACAAGCAATATAAGTGTGTATGGATAAATTTTTGATCTTCTGGAATATAGAAATCATAGTTAATCGATTAGCACATAGTCAGCTATTACCGGTCAGTACATAGCCATTTAGTGACAATTGTGAATATTCTGAATTTATTATACTTATGCTTTTGCTTGATACAACTTTAAAATGATTTATATACACATATATTGTGTGTATGCTAAGTAATAAAGTCTTATTAATAAAGTCTTGTTAAATTTTCTTAAGAGTATTGTAGCATAAATAAAACACTTGAAACATTGAATATGTAAACTTCTGCATCCAAATATGAGAAAAAATAGATTTGAGACACATTTCATCAGACTTTGCCTACCGTTTTTCTCAGGCTCTTATGATTAGCGTCCTTCTTCAAAACTATGGCACTGATCAGTCATGATCACTACAGTCAAATGAACAAATGAGAGTGCGATTGTACAAATTCAACTCAAATAGGACACAAGTTTCATTTTATTCATAAGCATTTTTCTCATGAGAAACTGAGTGGGCTGCCGTGAGAGTTCACTGGTTCACACTTGGTGGCATCGCAGTTCCTCTTCGAAAATGAATCATACATCAAACCTTTTGACAAATAGTGTGTAACGCACAATGCCAACAGTATAACGGAACACTGGCACAAAAATCCCTCGGTGGAAAACAGTCAAAGAAAAATTTTCAGATTCATTTTCCAGCTATGTTTCTGAAAGTTCAATGGTTCAATTTTGTCTTAGATCTACCACTTAGTTTTGTAATATATCAGCACCTTTTAGATTATTGAAATGTGCCCATTACCACTGAAGCTGTACATTCCATCAGCATAAAAAATCTTATAGTTAAATAATATACAAAAAGAAAGTATATAAAAACCATGCACCGGTTCATTTATATTTTTGGGAGGTCTGTAATTATTTCTTAATTTCTCTGAACAAATAATCCACTGGCACAAATACACTCTCAAGTAAAAGTGTTTCCCAGCTTCAGTACAACTAAATATATATATATATATATATATATATATATATATATATATATATATATATATATATATATATATATATATTATATATATATATTATATATATATATTATATATAAAATATATATATATATATATATATATATATACTGACCTGGTTTAATTGACTACTTTGTTTTACCTGCCAGTCAGCATAAACAGCTCCTCCGCACATACATGCCACTTTATTCTAAGAAAATGTTCTTTTACTAAAAATAGGTTATGACCTGTGCTTCACTTTTAGCCTCACATTCTACAACTGCCCTTACCGACCACAGTTTAACTTGACACAAGAAGCCCACGGTGAGAATGTTATTTCACAAACATTCTCATGAACAGTACATATTTCCCATGTTGCACTTGGAGCTGTAATAACCTACTATGGTTTGATTGTGAATCCTTTGTTTCACAATTTGTCACACCAATCACAAATCTGAAAACAGAAAAAAAGAGAATGTGTTAGTGTTGGTAAAGCTGAGAGGTTTCTTGCAATATCAGATAAGAACTTTTTTTTAAGTATCCTCACTGCTTCCTGTTTTTGAAATCTACATATTAATTGTTATTTATTTTATATTTGTATTTTTTAATGCAACCAGAATCACTTAAATACCTAGATACTAGGAAAATGAAGTATTACTTTTAATGTCTCAACTTTACAATGTTTCTTTATAGCTTAGTTTCTGTTTGTTGACTTCATCTTTGTATATAATATGTATGGGAAACATCATATAAATAAGAAAAATTGTTATGAGGTTGCTTCATTTTTTAACCTCTTAGAGGAACCCTCATATTAACAAACCCATCTCATTTACACCAAAATATTACACTATTAAGAACCTCAAAAGTAATTTTAAATGTTCTTAGGGGATTTTTTTCCTGTTACCTAAACTGAATGACTTCCTCATTTAGGCCCTTTGCAAAGTTAGCAGTAAACAAATGACTTTGTAAAGTTAGTAAAACAATATTACATTAGATATTCTTTATACAAAAACATTATGGTGGTGGATTTAAAAAATAATTTTTCTTATTAGCATTTCTCTTTGGAATTAAAAACACTGCAGCTTAAACCTCACAGTTCGCTGCTGACATCTAGTGTTAGTCAAAGCACATTGTGTGCTTTGCAAGTTACCAGACATGTCTGTCACTTGACATCTTATCATAGATAATAATCGATTATCCGATATTCATGCTATTGCATTCTCTTACCAGATTGCGTTTCTTTTAAACGACAAGTAAAGGTAATTTTAACCCAGAGATAATCACAGCAAGTTGTTGAGGAACTGCTACATGAGATAAGAAAAGTCACATAGATAAGATCATAGAAAAGAAAACAAATTAAGTTGTAAAGTCACTTTTTTGAACCAGTTTGGTCACATGATGCTTTGTGGCTTACGTCTAGACATAGGCATCAATGTTGTCCAAAGAAACTTTGCATTCAACAGCAAAGCATGTGAAATGTGCTTTCCTTTATCTTCTCAGAAAACACATTTTCACAAGTTTGTGATCTCAACTTTTAAGTTACTCTCAGTGGTCAATAAGCATGCAAAACAATTTCTGCTTACTTACAGTACTTATCAGCTTATAAACAGTTTTCTGTGAGACAAAAAAAGAAGAAAAATCAGTTTTTGAAATTAATAATAAAGTCTGTAGAGCAAATATACTGCGAATATCAGACTAGTTGTGGATCTCATTCGGGAGCATGAAAGTTTAAATATTACTGTACTAATACTTTGCTTATGACAGAATCTTTAGCGCATACATTCACTGGAGTCATAGATTCAATTAACCAGTTCAATCCTGCAAAGTAAATGTTTTTTTGTTTGCGATGGGTTTGTTGATGTGTGGATTACTCAAAAAAGTAAAAAACATATTTTTGGGGAACCCACATATCAACAAACCCATTGCATTTTCACAGAAATATTACATCATTAAGGATATCAAAAAGACCTAAAGTAATTTTAAATGTTCTTAGGTTTTTTTTCTTTCTGTAACCTAGACTGAATGAACTGCCTCATTTGGGCACTTGCAAAGTTAGCTGTAAACAATATTACATTTATACATTTAACAGATGCTTTTATCCAAAGAAACTTACATTGCATTCAAGGAACACATTGAATCAGTTCTTGGTTTCCCTGGGGATCGAACCAATGCTCTACTGGTTAAGCTACAGGAAAGCTTTACTAACTTTACTTTACTTAATAAAGTTAGTCAAACAATATTACATTAGACCTTCTGTTTATAATTATAAATGCAAAATATCATGGTGGTGGATTTTTACATGTGTTCAAAAAAAATGTAAGCATTTTTTTTTTTTTGGAATTAAAAACACCAATCCTTAAACCTCACAGTTCGCTGCTGACATCTAGTGTTAGTCTGCCTACAGCACATTGTGTGCTTTTCCAAGTGACCAACTGCATGTTTGCCACTTAACAACTTAAACATCAGTGTTGGGTGCAAGCCATTACAAGTAACTCGAGTTATGTAATGATAATGATATCTAAAGTGATTACTTTCCTGAAGTAACTAGTAAAGTAACGCATTAAATTCACAACAAAATATCTCAGTTACTTTTTTGCATTTATTGACTGACAAATCTCCTGTCCCCAGGTTAAGAAAAATCAGTAGTTGTTGTGTGAACATGATGATTACTGTAGTTTTAGACTAAATGTGAACACGTACTCATACACATACTCATCTCACTTGCACAAAACCAGATTTAATGTTTCTCAAAATGAATCAAATTACTCAAATGCAAAATCAGAATAATACGCAAACCTCCAATAACTAAATATGTTAAATACAACAAATATTGGTATGCATTTAATCCCAATGTACTTGCTGCTGACCTTCGAAAATTACTTAATGTTTTTGTTTTTATTTGTGAAGAGTTATTTAAATAATTTATTATTTAAACCTTATTTAAATTTTGGTGTGAAAGGGCCTTTACATTTGCCCCAAAATAGATTATTTTTAATAACAAAAATCAAACAAACAAGCACATCCAAGATAAGTGAAAAAGTAACGTGAGGCATTACTTTTCTAAAAAAGTAACTCAATTTGTTACTTTTTAAGGGAGTAACAAATGTTGCAATGCTTATCATAGATAATTACTGATGATCCTTGCCTGGATTGAGACTAGTATCACTAAACTGGCAACCCAGGTTACGTTGTTTTAAACGACCGGGTAAAGGTAATTTTAACCCTGATCTAATCACAACGAATTGTTGAGGGACTGCTACATGTGATAATAAAACGATACTGAAGTGAAAATGTATTATATGTTCAGTTACGCTTCGTCAAATCAACTAGTTGACACTTCTCTTTTCTGTGACTTTCTGTGAGCATGAACTGTGTGAAACAGTCTCCTTTTCAAGGTGAAACCTTTCATATGTTAATAAAAAGCACCAACACCCTGCAGTCCCATAATGGCACATTGCAATCTACCCTCTCTGCTTTTCAAATGATTCGAATGCATGCAGCTCAGCAGTTCATTTGACAGAAATTACAAAAGTCAGTTTCCTACTAAATAGAGTGTCGTTTGCAAACGACTAAAGTCATTATAATAACAGGATATAACAGTCAAACTAACGCTGTCTGATTCGTGAACGAATATTTTGATCCGGTTCACTAAACCGGTCTGAACCGAGTCACAGAGTCAAAGCTGAACCGATTCTTAAAACCGTTTATTTTTTAAATAAACTGCAATTATTCAACTGTTTTAGACTCGCTGAATCGTTTTTAACCGGTTCTTTGAATCGAGTTGTTCAAACGAGCCTAATTGCCGAAATGAGTTGGACATCCGATCACTAGTTCAGTCAGCGCTGTGAAAAAAAGTTTATGGAGGAGTGAGGGACGTACCATTGTGACATGGGTGTATTGTTTTAAGTTCCCATAAAAATGCAGTTCTAAAACTCTCGAATTTTTCAGAAATCTTATATTGACTTTGCTGCTTTACAAATTTCCTTAAAATGTCACCCCTAATGTCGGAACCATGAAGTTGAATTACGTGCGAAGCAGCACCTTTAGTTCGCGTGGTTTGGTAGCGTCCATTCTTCAGACTCTCGCTTACATCTATTTGGAATGCGGCGCTGGAGAAAGCGTGGATAAATGATATCCCATGATAATGCACTGCGTAAACATTTGACGACTCTGCGTAGGTTCTCCTGTTATGACGACAAAAGGTATGATAATATTTCCTTAATCGATAATACCTATGCATACAGCCTGAACTAAGACAGAGCACAGATACAAATTGAGCGTATCTGCCACTTCAACCAAAGTTTTGCAAGTATTCCGTTTGGCCACATATTAAGAAAATGTATAAATTGTATATTTACTTTTACGTAGTTCTAAGTCACTGTGAACTGAACAAAGCAACATTTATCCGGTATTTTCAAATCCAAGCTATATTTCAATGTGTGTGTGTGTGTGTTTGTGTAATTTAGTGAGTAAAGTGATAATCTACGTTTAATTAAGTGTAAACTTTTTTTGTTTGTTGGGAAATCATTTTAAATAACCATACAACAGTTTCTTGGTCCACATTTGGTTACAGCTCAGTTGCTGCCTTAAAACTTTTAAGTAAAATCAAAGTGATGCAAAAGCTACAACCTAAAGTAAGATCTTTGCACTTTTGACCTCTTTAAATCAACTTAGTAACAAAGAAATCACGTTTTAAATTCTTAAACTAGATAGGGCAGAAAATATTTTGCCTCGTAAAATGCATAGGAACAAAGATATGGTTAAACTTATGAAAACACTTTATACAGTGTGAAATTTGCCCATGCTTGTAAACGTTGTTTTTATGGAAGTTTAGGGCCGTATATATAGTGTAGAGAAGTTAGAAAGCTTTATTTAGAACCAAAGGAGAAAAGAAACCCGCACAGGTATTTTAGCTGCAGCTTGAGAATCACATGCTTATATTGTTTCATTGTCTAAAGGTGGATATTGTTTTACACAGCATTCATTTCATTCAGGTGGGAACACTCATTTTGGTTTGATGCTTATAAAGGCACATGAACTAGATCAGTCAGTCTCAGAACAAATCAGAACTAAGCTTTTTATCTTAAAAAGGATGTGCGCTGAAGTCTCATTCTCTTATTGAGTTGTCTTTCTTACAAAAGGAACAGCATTCCTCTTGTAATGCTGTGGAAACCAGTGATCAGTGTGACTCAAGCATCAAGGGTGATTTGAGTGGGCCGGCATCAGAGGGAGGTGTGTAGACCACAGAACGTGAATAGCCCTGGAATCTGTGGTTTTGTTGGTTCATAGCCAGGGTCGGCCAAACCGGAGCCAAGCACCATGTGTGTATTGTTTGCTGCTAACAGCTCAGTTTTAAGGCTCTGATTAGCACCTCTGGATGTGGCCTAATACAATTACAGGAGCTGTAGTGATGTTTCTATTTCATCCAACTTTCATAATCGATTGATGTTATGTTGTTATTCTAAATTCTTCTGAATAACTTCCTGTCTCATATTTCCTTCACATATTCCCACCCGTACAAAATGTACTGTATGATGTTTCCTTTCTAATGTACAAGCTAATACATCCAGCCTCCTGGTTTGTCTTGATCTATGGAGACTTCCAGCATCATTCCACTTTTGTAAACCTGAAGGAATTAGTCATTAGTTTTTTTACACAGTTGCATGTGTAGAATATCTATCTACTGTCCTGTGCGGTGACACAAAGACTAAACAGGAACAGACTAAAGCCATATATAACCATAACACACTGATTTCAAAGAAACACTGCACTTCCTCTTGGATAAAGAAAGTATGATTAAAATGATTAAAGTTAGATATTGTTTTCATGAGTAACAGATAAAGGAACTTCAATGCAATGCTTCCCTGCATATTTCCTGTATTTGTGGAAGTAATACTCCACTGTGAACATGCAAACTATAATTTACGTTTAAAGGAATATTTCTCTATGCGAGTTAAGTTCAAGCATTTGTGGCATGACGTTGATTACCACAACCATTCATTTTGACTCATCCCTAGTTTTTATAACCAAAAATCAAGGTTACATTTACGGTATTCATTTAGCAGACGCTTTTATCCAAAGTTGGATACAACTTGAGGGTTACAGTGAGGCACTTACAATGGAAGGTAATTTTTTGCAAATTTATAAGCAGACATTTTATAAAAGAGCTTAATTTTATTCCTTTTAAAACGTAAGCATTAATTTAGCTGTAAACTTATTTTTGTCACTTTTACATTTATTTTAGTGTTTTAACCCCTTAAATGTCACCGACCTGACACACCGATCACATATTTTAGCAATTGTCATAAATTAGGTATCAACTCAGAATTCATTCTTTGGATGTTATGTTATCATGGAAACTGTATTTTAAACTCTTTGAGCAGGCTCCTCCCCTAGGGTGCAGTGTCAGGTTTCGTATTACAACATTTATTTGAACTCCTTTTGTAATTAAATTCTTTTCTAATCTTGACAAAGCACATACCATCAGAAGTCTCAAGGTTTCATACATACAGTTTTGTTATATCAGCTTCAAATTTGGAACACATCTAGGTTATATATATGGCTTTGATTTTATTGTAATTTTTTAGAAATAATTATTTAGTAAAATGTAAATTGTTATATAGAATGCAAAATGTGCAGTACATTTGATTTGCAGTAAATTTAAACCTATCTAACTTTTTCATACTTTTGATTTTTTGAAGTGCTTTCACTTTTCACTGTCTTCTTTAAAACAAAACCAAACATCAGTCTTTGTTCCAAAGCATTCTTGAATTACAACCGTCTTAGCTTGGATAATATATTTTCAAATATATTCTGAAAAAAGTGGGTAACAGTTGTCATTGTAAAATTAGAACTTTTAACTGAAAAGGCTTGTAAGCCTTTTTGGGCCTCATTGTAAACCCTTTTTTTTAAAGAAAAGGTAGGTTTTTAAGATAAATCAAATATTTATTTGTTGTAAATCAACATTTTGCCAAGAGCTTTTAAAACCTGGACTATTCATTTAACAAGCTCTCCAAAGTTTTTTTTCTGTTATTATTCTACTATTAGCTTATTATAATGATTATATTCAAAGTGTGCTATGTAACTAGTGAAACAGCCACAAACATTTTCCACTAGCAGACATACCACCCCAGTCATAGTGGAGTGAGGGAAGCCAGAGTCTGTGAGGTCTGTTTCATCTGCTGAGTCTTGCCGCAGTTGTAACGAATATACGGAGGGAAATTACTCCTGGGGTTTGCAGCCTGAGGGATTCGTGCTGCGCTGCAGTGCTGGTGGTACAGCGCACATCACTTCAGTCCACATCAGAGAATCCATCTGTGCTTTGTCTCATTTGAAACCAATTTCCACTTTACATCCTCTTTCTCCCAAAAGGGAGCCTCACGGCCACACAGCTACCAAATGCCAGGGTGTGGTGTTGGTGTTCACAGGCCTCAGAGATCCTTATTCCCTCTCGGTCTCACACACTTTAATTATGCAGTGTCTTTCTATGGATACTAGTTTGTTGTAATTACAAGTCACTAATTACTGACAGTGACCCACAGAATTTATATGTAGGACCTTCCTATTCCTATTAAGGCTAAATATAACATTTCATCATGCTTGAAGATAGAAATGTTTTTTCAGTGTCACAAGATGGTTTGTGGAATGTTGTTTTGACTAAAGTCTTGCTATGGTTACCTCTTAGTAGATCCTTTTCTTCTCTTCTATCGATCTGGACTATTCCTAATCTTTTGTGCTAAATAATCTATCTTCTTAAGTGTAACATCCCTTTTTTGTCCACACGTCGTGGGGGGGGGGGGACCGACGGACGGACCGGCGATGGAAATCGCTCCGCGGCCCGGTGGCACTTCGTCCGCGGCCTGGTACCGGTGGGACCGGGGGTTGGGGACCACTGCTTTAGATTGCTCGGCTACACTTTCAGCATATCCCATTCCTTCATTGTAATTTCATACAGTGTTTGTTATACTGTAATTTAGTTTAGCCTAATATTTGTTGTTTTTTATTCTGACATTTTGAAACTGTACTAAATCATTTCTCAGGTAAGCTAAAAACATGCTTCATTTGGTAACATTTATATTTTCTTGTTTGAGTGATGTCAAAAGTATTAAATCACTGAATCAATTAGACTACATGGATTTACACCAAACAAATTTACATTTTAATGGTTAGATCATATAAAAATAGTTGCACATTTCACTTTTTACCATGTGCATGCAATATCATGCATAACATTAATGTGAATAATACCTGCTTTATTGTTGCAAAAAATACTACAGTGGTACCTCGAGATACGAAATTAATCCGTTCCGAGGCGGCCTTCGTATAATGAGTTTTTCGTATCTTGGAACACATTTTACAAAAATGGCTAATCCGTTCTAAATTGGCTAAAATGGCTAATCGGTTCCAAGCCCTCCAAAAACACCCCATTAAATTTCATAATAAAGCTAAATTGACCTATAAACATTGAAATAACTTTCCTCATTTTCGAGTGAGGCTATCTCCGAAAGTGGCAGCAGAGGAGGAGGAGGACAAACGGCAGATAACGTATGTACACTTAACTTTACGAAAACACATAAAAAATGTAAATTTTCGGGTGCGGAGTGGCTGAGCTAAAGCACGCCAGCACGTACGTAAAGAAGATGCACGATGGGAGGGATGCTGTCCAATTAGAGAGAAGGATCTCATGGCTTGGCTAGCATCAGGAACCAATGGGAGAGCAGGAGGATGGTGGCGAGTCTACTATAACTAAGATGGCGGCGTGCAGCGCGAGTTTCAAAATTGTTATGGGGCGAATCTCGGACTTTCAGAAACCTTTCGTATCTTGAAAACTTTTCGTATGTAGAGCAGTACAATTTTTCGTCTTTGCTTTCGTAACTTGGATTTTTCGTAAGTTGAGCCTTTCGTATCTTGAGGTACTACTGTATTTCAAATAAATGCTGTTCTTTTGAACTTTCTATCATTAAAGAATCCTGAAAATTACAGTATCTACAACAGTATCACAGTTTTCCACAAAATATTAATGAGCACAACTAGCACACAGTTAGCAGCACAACTGTTTTTTTTAACATGGATAATGAATAAGAAATGTTTCTTAAGCACCACATCAGCATATTAGAATGATTTCTAAAGTATCATGTGACTCTGAAGAAAATCAGCTTTGCCATCACAGGAATATAGAGCAAAATAATCTGTGTGTGAACTTTACTAATGATTAGACAATCTACAGTTTTTGGCCACTTTATTAGATACTTCTGTTCAACTGATTGTTAACAGAAATATCTAATATCTAATGCATTTATGCATGCAGACGTGGGTTGGGTCCAAAAACTGAAAAATGCTGCATTTGGAGGACGCATTTCAAGGTAGAAAGGCATCAAGGCACGTCTGAATCCAAAGTTAGCTAAACTTTACTTCCTGACTCCTAAGATACCTTCATCTGATCAATGTATCCTAATATAGATATATCCACTTGTATCCAGCAAGTACACAGTTCAGTGGGCCAAACTTTCTTGTTCCCAGAGGCCAGAGGATAATGGCCAGACTTGTTTGAATTCAAACTTATAAAAAGGCAACTGTAACTCAAATAACCACTTGTTACAACCAAGGTCTGCAGAAGCGCATCTCTGAACACACATACACAACTTTAAAGCAGATGCAGTAGCTGAAGACCATACAAGGTGCCAAGAACAGGAAACTAAGGCTACATTTTGCACAGGCTCTCCAAAATTGGACACTCAAAGATTGGACAAGCTATTGCCTGTTCTGATGAGTCTCATTTTCAGACATTCAGATGTATTCTCAGAATTGGGAAAGTATGGATCCATCCTATTTGTATCAATGGTTCAGGCTGGTGATGGTGGTGTAATTGTGCGGGGGATATTTTCTTGGCACATTTGGGCCCCTTAGTACCTGTCTGAGTATTGTTGTTGCTGACCATGTCCATCCCTTTATGACCACAGTGCACCCATCTTCTGGGTAGAGTTGCACCAGCCATTCATAAGTTCTTTCTTAAATAGGAATGTAAAGATCGGAGGCTTCCATAAATATTTAGTTTATATGTAGAGTTATGCTTCGACTAAATTTAATGGTGCAACACAAAAATATTTAATAGTGCGTAAATTGTAACTTAGTGCCCATGTACGTCAAAACTAGGCTAAGTTGTAACTTGCTGGTGCAACCGGCCCCTGATGGATACTTTGAATCAGTCAAACTGTTTTCTTGAACATGGCAATAAGTTCACTATACTCAAATAGCCTCAAAAGTCACCAAATCTAAATCCAACAGAGCATCTTTGGTATCTAGTGGAATGAGAGATTTCCATCATGGATCTGTAGCCGTCAAATCTGCAGCAACTGTCTGATGATATCACGTTAATATGGACCAATATCCAGCATCTTGTTGAAACTGCCACAAAAAATGAAGGCAGGTCTTAAAGCCAGTACTAGCAAGGTGTACCTAAAAAAGTGGCCGGCGAGTGTATATTCCCTTGTATATAATGGCAAAATATTCAACATCATGCTTTTTCTGAATCAATGTAAATAAAGTAAAATTTCACCTCATAGATCTTATTCTACACACCAATGTTTGTTTCTGGAGTAGACAGGACGTATTTGTAGGTTAATATGTGACTGTCACAGTTCACTGCTGTTCCCAGCATGCCTGAACTCCCTGTCTGAATGGGCAGGATGGGGGAGATTCCCACAATAATAAAACTCTGTCCGGCTCCCATACGTGATAATCCGACATCCCGGGAAGAGGGGAGATATGAATCTAGGGGCTTCCATACAATATCAGTTCAACCTTGTAGACAGCTAATCCTATGGAAATCCAGTGGATGTAGCAGTAAATGAACAATACATATTCAATCACAACTGTCTTTAAAAGTATGTTAGTTTAGATTTGTGACCTGTCTCTGACTTTGTAAAATACAGTTGCTACATAATGTCACATGCACTATTGATGTGACCCAAGAAACCCTTTTTACAGCAAAGAACTCATACAAGCTCTCTTCGTAGCATGTTGTGGAATACAGAAACTACAGAAAGTTCCCTAATTACAGTAGTTAGCAGATAAACAAGTACCGGTACTAATTATCTGTTGCTTTCTAAATGAGCATTTACTCTACTGAAATAAAAACAGTTTTCAGAAAGTTCCCTACTAAATTTAATCAACTGTGTTTGCTTGATTTGTCTGAAATAGAACACTTGGGCCTACAGTATCTCATAGTGGGGAAGTCCCTTCGGGGTTTATTCTGACACAAATATCATGATCCAGAAAACTCAATTACTTCCTACAAAACTCATGTACCTAAATCTGGTCAGTGCTCAATTCAGTGTTTGTGGAGCCTAGCCAAAGGCAAAGGCAAGTAAGGATTCTGCAATCATGTTTTTCTAAACCCATATGACTTTCTTTCTAACATAATCTTATTGTATGGATTTAGAAAACATGATACAGTGGAGTTCACATTTCCTCGACTCACGGTTAACTCACCAATTCTATTATGTTGACGTTTTTGAAGTGGAACCGCCAAACTCCCTATTTGTCTTAGCATTTTCTTTTTAGTAATGTTGATTCTTTAATGTTGCTGAACACTAATATCTTGAGCACAAAAGAGGGACAAATTCGCCCCTTCACATGGCTATCTCGTGATAGTACCGAGTTCACTGCGCATGTTGCGCAATTTGTAGAGAAAGCACATTAGACAGGCAGAACGCAAGAAAGTATGCAATCTAGTACAGCGTGATGACCTCACGAAAATGTTATGACTGTTTACGCTGTGAGCGAAATTGTGTTTGCAATGTTGGAGAATATAATTAAAGGTTTGTATGGAGAATCTAAGGAGTTTTTTATTGTATACTGGTAAATCTCTGCTGTTAGTTGGTGCACATATGCCTTTTGTTGTTAGCAAACATATACAGTGTATGTACATTTTTATAGCATGCCGATCGCTTCATCAAATAAATCGCCATATTTGTAATCTCGATAATCAGTTAATAATTATAATAATATTTCATTACATATTTTTTTCATTACAATATTTCATTTCATATTTATATAGCGCTTTATCAAAGACTTTTCTCAAAGCGCTTACATGGACGGGGGGAATCTCCTCAACCGCCACTAGAGTTATCTCAATTATCTCAGTTATCTCAAAGCTTTTTTTACAACCCCCGAGGCTGTCGAGATAACCGTATTCTACTATATAAACGGTAGCGTACGAGTCCAGTCAACCCCCTTTTTATGATACATTTATGGTCCTTTGTTTTTTGAAGCTTGAAAATTTTAGTTCCTGTTTACGTTGAAATGATCCTAATATCACCCTATGGTTTGCATGCTATTTTAGATTGATGCCAAGATGTATAAATGAGGGACTAGGAAGAAAACAGCATAAATAGTGCTGTTTCACATTTGGTGTGTTTCTGAAAGTGTATGGACCCTATACGTTGCAATTCAATTCGCATACTCATTTACATGTGCATTCCATGTATTTCAAGCTATTCTTCAGCACATATAGTGCTCAGTCATTATGTTCAGAATTAAAGAAAGTCTCTGCGATTAATGTCACCCTTGCTACTGCAAGTATAATTTCCGTTTTTACATTTTCCAACAATTATTCAGTAAATATTCAGTCTCATGATCCACTGACCAGTTCGTAAGACATGAGAAATAAACAAATGGGATCTATTAAAGATAGGGTTAGTGATATTGGCATTTTGGTATACACCTCCTCTTCTAATTGGATAGAAATGTGTTCATATTAAGTTGTCAATCTGATTATAAACTGATTATTTTGGTGCATTTAAGCCTAGCTACTGATCAAGGACATGTGACTAGAAGCAATGATAAAGTAAAAAGAGCCCAAAAAGGCCTGATTTTTAAACTGAATTGGTTATAGGGTTATTTTTATGGTTTAAAAAAAATAGCACCCATAGCATTATTATTTTTATACTCAAGTACTCAAATATGCAAAGTGTTCTTCCGTGTAAGGGCCAGAATTTTTTTTGACAAAGTAATGGCTAGTTGTGAAACCAGATACTGGAATGCCATAGCAGTCGTGTTTCCTGGGTCATTTGTTGGGTGATAGGATGCTATCCCATCTGGCAGCCATGGTGGCTCCTATAGGCGTTTAACCAGCATTCCTGGAGAGCCAGTATGAGGACAAGGATCCTGAATAAATGCTAACGATGCATGAGAGCAGCAGGTGTGGCATCTCCCACAGTGTTCTGGAGAAGCGTTCCTCTGACATCTGTGTGTGGGTTGGTGTACTATTGCTTCAGGATGTCAGAGTGGAATGACCGTCTATCTATACAATGCCTCAGTGAGGACACTGTATGCATGACAACAGCATTTGCATTATAGTACCTTTAAAATGAAGGGTTTGTTTGCTAAGTTGTTTGGTGTTGTATCATTGCATTATTTAGTTAGCTAGCTTTATAAGATTGGGGTAGTCTGAGAAATGTAAATTACAGAAAGCAGAACCCCCCCCCCAAATAATTCAGATTACTGTAAATGGTCCTATGTGTTAAATGTTATTGTAATTCGTACAGCAGGGTTCCTCGAATCTGCTCCAGGAGGGCCACTGTCCTGCAGAGTTTAGTTCAGACCTATCTGCAATTCTGAGACTTTGATTAGCTTGTTTAGGTGCGTTTGATTGGGGTTGGAACTAAACGCTGCAGGACAGATTTATGGAACCCTGGCATATGCGTTCTTGTAGATTATAATTTGAGACCAGGGTCACCAGTAGGGGGCAGAAGGGTCTCATCAAATTGAGATCTCACAGAACACTAGTCAGAGATCTATTTCAAATTAGATTAGATTAGAGATCATTGCAAATTATAATATCGGTATAACAATTCAAGTGTAAAGTTAAACAAAAAAATCTAAACGCATTTCAGAATGTTTGACTCTGAGTATTGCTTTTCTCACCCTACCTATATGTTTGTGTAAAACCTCATGATCATTTTCCCCAGGATGATTTGAGATCTGAACAGCATTTAAAGTCATTATTGGTACAAGATCACTGTCACAAATGTGTTTGTTTGATCAGTGGCCCAGAAATATGGCAGAAATTTCTTAATCTTTTAATTTCTTAAGCATTTCTTTGTTTTAAAACCATGAAACTTTTATTGTTTATTTCCAAGTTAGATATTCTGGTCTAGACTTGCCTTGTTTATACCCTAATGATGTGATTTCATCACTTGCTACATACTTGTGTGTGTACATGCTGATAACTAAGATAACAGGGAGAGTTATTATGGCCTTCGTCAAGTGTCTGCAAGAGGTGCGACGCTGTGATATCACACACTCATAGTCACACACACACATAGGTATGTGTAAGACGCGCCCAGGTTCATTTCACATTTTCCTACCGTGCAGTGTGGATCTCATGGAAATCAACTGATTTTGTTTGCCGGATGCACTTGTACTTTAAGGGGAATCAGTGTTTTACAATATGTAAGTACTTTTATATGGTAATAATGACTGTAGTTTATCATAAAAGCCTTGGTAAAAGCTTTCCAGCACAGTTGTCTTACACTCTATTTTTACTGGTTTAAAGAATGTTCTCACCGGTCTTGTGATCTGTTCAGTTATAATGCAAGTAATATTCAACTAATATTTTCTTTTCAGGTAGTTTAATGTGTTTTAACTTGTTTTTTCTAAACATGGGTTTGAAAAACGATTCTTTTTTTAAATAAATCTGTTATCGGTTCTTTAATATCGAGTATACCAAGTTTTTGCTGCCACTCATTCAAGAAATGAACTATTTTAATATTGTAATATAATATTAATATTAGAAATATAATCATATGCACAAAAGTTGGGTTACACTTTATTTTGAAGGTCCACATTAGACATTCTGTTGAATATATAAGTAATGTTGCATCTACATGTCAACTAACTCTCATTAGAGGGTTAGTAGAATAAGTTGACAATGTACTTGCAAAGTTACTTATTGTCAATAGAATATCTGTTCAGGGACTATCACAATAAAGTGTTAGTAGATATTAAATAGACAGTCTACTAATACTCTAATGAGAGTTGGTTGAACTGTAGGAGTAAAGTTACTTATGGGCAACAGAATGTTCAAAAGGGGTCATCAAAATAAAGTGTAACCCTTTTTAATCTAATATTTATATTGTTGATTTTAAGTTGATTGTTGATTAAGTTGATTTTAAGTGTTCCTGAATGTGTCAGTGGGTCATTTAATGGTATTGGCAACTTATTAACATGAGCTTATTTCTTTGTGTGCTTTCGTTTTAAAGATTGTGAAGTCACTAATGACCGATCTGGTTGCACTAATAGTGATTTAGAGAGCGTGACAGAGTCAAATGCAGTTTCGAAGTAATAAAGTCACAGGTGTAATGTACTGTCACTGTAATCTAACAGCTGGCTGATTCTAAAATTTAACGTCTTTTAATCATTGACTTACTCTAGATAGCCATAGCTTACTCAGAACAGTGTCATCATGACGTAAAATAACATTTTGACATACTAACAGGAAGCTTGTGAGACTCTTGTCAGTCATACGCCACAGAACATATGTGTCACAAGCTGGTAATGGTCTGAACTTTGACACTGGGATTTCAGACGTTGGGAAATGTCATAAAGAACGTTGTGTTGTTTTTGACTATAAGAAGGTTATAATATAATTTGTAGCTTTTTCTTAAACAATCATGCTGAAAAGAAGTTGGGAGGGAGCATGAAGAAACATTTTCACACATGAATTGACACCTCTGAGTCCAGACCTTCAGTTCATTGAGAAGACTTTACCTTGTGCTTGACTCTTTCATGGTCAATACAAGATCTTGATCAAAAACAAATTCACTTTTTGATAGAAATACCATCACAGCATTAAATCCATTCCACAAGAGGTGCACCAGTTTTTGGTCAAGCACTCTGTGAAAGAGCCGCAGCACAGGGGTGAAAGAGCCGCGGGTTGCCGACCCCTGGGCTAGGCAGTGTGCGTGTGTGTGTGTGTGTGTGTGTGTGTGTGTGTGTACAGGGTTTGAAATTAACTTCAGTCACCGGCCAATTGTATATGAAAATGATTTCTTATTCAAACTAGATCCTGTCATCCAGCCATCTCCTCCTTTGCTCTTTCATCCTCACCAATTTATTTTAGGTAGCAATATCAATACAGTACAGAGAACATCAAACACCAAGCAGAACAAAACAAACCTATGGTCACAGGAAAATTATAAGGGAGATTATAAAATTATAGGATGCTGGATGTTGTCTTTGTTTGAGTCAAAGACGAGCTACTCAGGCCCGCCTTATATCATGATGACTCATGAGTATCTGTGCAGATTTTGCTTAAATGAACTTCCCCAACAAAATGACTAAATATAAGTAACCCACAAAATTGGCTAGTGATTTGACAGCGTTACCTGCCACAGCTGATTTTTACCTGCATTTTGAGGATAGCAGGTGTTAATTTCAAACTTGTATGTATATGCTAATGATCTTGTCCTGGAGTTAAAACAGCATACAATACAAACCAATGCAAAGTCTAATAATACAAAGTCATAGTTTCAGTTCCCAGTGAACGTGTAAACCAATGTCAGATGTTTTGTTTAAAAGTATCTGCCAAATGCATGCATGTAATGTGCAAACCGTCGTGTAGATCATCACAATTCCATTTAACGTCCTTTAACTTAAACTGTTGTAGTGAATCAAGGTTAATTCATTACAAGTGAGTGCAATGAGGCATAGCATCCCTCTTCATTAACCTCTTCTGTTGTGAGCATTCCTGTGTTGTAATCTAAGCACAGCACAACCTCTTGGAAAATGGACATTTTTCAGATACAGGAAGAAGAGTACGGTACTTATTTGAATGCCCTCTTAGTTAAAGCCCCCCCTAAGCTGCTGCTGACGACGCATTGCCGAGAGGCGAAGTTAGTCTGTGATTTTTAGTGTCCTATTGTTTGCCAGAACAGTCTCCTGGAATCCCTTCTGACCTTAATGGCTCTGGGTCAGGAGACTCATCACGGCCCAGGGACTGAGTGCTTCCACGAGACTAGTTTTATTTCACTTTGGCTTGAACCGCTAAATTGGTCTCTGGTGAGTGTGTTAAAAGTTTAATTTACTTTTTAGGAACTCGTGAAGGAAGAGAAAACCAAGGCTTTCACGTCGAAGACCACTTAAGCAGCAGTCATGGAAGGCAAAGAGGAGATCAGTGATACTGACAGTGGGGTTATTCTGCATTCTGGTAGGTCCAGTCTCAGATACACTTTGGCTATGTAATGATATATTGTATGCTGTATTATGTGCATGTGGTTGTTAGGTTAAAGGGATAGTTCACCAATTTTATCACCATTTACTCACCATCATGTCCTTCCAAACCTGAATGACTGTCTGTCTTTGTATAGTTCAATGAAAGCTTTAAATGTTTGGGAAATGTAGAAGCAAAAAAAAGATTTTTAATGAAAGTTTTTAAAAGATTTGATGGACTCTGCCGTTCAAAATGTGATTTCTGAAGGATGATGTGACACTGAAAACTGAATTAAGAAGTTAATTCATAATAAATTCAGGAATAAACAGGAATAAATAATATAAAATCTAATTTACTGTATTTTTCATATTAAAAATCATTCTACCGACGAACGTACCAAAGTTTTGAATGGGTAGTTTTTTTCCCATTATTATTTTACATGCATTTTCAATTGCATAATTCAGTGGTTAGTTTTCACTTCTAAAAAAGAAACATTGTAATGTAGTAACGGTTGAATCGGAAGCAGCCACCACACTATAGCAGGTTTTAAAAAGCCTTTTAAGACTAGAACAACTCCTAAGAAACATTCTTTTTTTCTGCGCAGTTGAACGCTTTTCTTTTCTGTTATTGTCAGTTATGTCTTTGTGTGCTCTCACATGATTGATTGAAAATGTATGTTAAGGAATTCAGTAGATAAGCTCTCTAGACACGCCTGCAGTCGCCGGATACAGACTAAATCAATTCTTTGTTGTCACTCATTTAGTCTTTTTCAGTGACTCATTTTCATACCTTCATTTTCATTTTTGATCATACCACAATTTTTGTTTCCTTCTGAGATATGCACACAAAAAATGATTTGCCATCATTAGGCTTTTTGATATTACGATACTATATTTGTGCTGACAATCATAATTTAGTTATTTATTTGGATTAGGTACAGACAATGTTTAGGGTTATATTATATTATTTTCTTATGTGTTGTAGGGCCTGACAGCCCCACCACAGTGATGAAGGACGTAAAAACTCATACTCGGGTCATGAAAATAAAGCAACAAGCTCTGGAGGACAGGCTGAAGATGTGCTTACTGGAGCTCAAGAAACTCTGCATCAGAGAGGCCGTAAGTCACCATTCACACACATATGGGCCCACCAGACACTACAGATAAGGAAGTTTTCACATTAGAATTAGGAAATTAGAGGGGACTTTCCATGCATACTGATAACATAATGTTCAATTTCATGTAAATAAAGAACTTCTTCAGAAAGCTTCAGTAAAAATATTCTTAGCAATAATCCAAACATTCTCACCTCTCTAAAGAACTGACAGGATATTTAATACAAATGTGGCATTGACTGAGTGAGCATATCTCCAAAGTTCATCAGCTTCAGACCCTGAGGTGTATTAGGTGTATTAGACTTCCTGGTAAGATGTTAAATCACGAAAATGCTTCATTGTTTCCTACTGGAGTCACTTGCTGGGGCTTGTTTAGGTGTTCTTCAGTGTCTGATGACACCTTTATGTCACAATAATTCTGAAGTCACGACAATGTGTGTATCATTTGTTCTTTAAAGGCTTCACGTCTGTTGTGGCTCTTTTAGAGAGCTGTGGGGCTTGTGGGTTTTTGTCTCAAAGAGAATTGTATCTAAATGTATGCTGGCGTGGATTTGTATGAGATATATAGCAGGTTTAGTTTGGCAGGTAGGGCTCTTGGTATGGCTTAAGAAAGAACCGAATATTTCAACAACAGGCTTGCATAATGCAGCAGTTGAAACCCATAACTTGTCCCAACTCGCTGAAAATGTTCCCACTTGAGAAACAGGAATTCTGGTTAAAGGCTTGTTCTTGATAACTGGCCGGTGACTATTCTTTTAACTTGATTAAGTATAATTAACCTAATTAATCTTACAAATTGCACTGACAAATTACAGATCTGCTTGACTGCTCCCCATAAAAATAAATACCAGTTTCAAAGACATCAGTTGTAATTATACAAAATATATCAGTACTATATTGCCCTATATTCTTGATCTTTATTGTATATTTAATTGTAATGCACATTTCCTCTATTTTTACATCTAGATTTGCCGTCATTAAAAACATTAATAGTTGTTAAATGTAATACTCTGCAATATAAGGTTGTGATCCCTAAATTCACTTGTAGAATTTTAAAAGATTTGAGTTTTTTTTTTTTTTTAAATAGTATAGAATTTTAATATCTGCCAATTTTGGCTGCAAAATGAAAGCAGTTATCAGCTGGAATTCTAATATTGGTGCATTCCTCATAATTTTCCTCTTTTTTTCAGGAACTCACAGGACAATTGTCCTCAGATTATCCCCTGTTTCCTGGAGAAAAGCTGCCTCAAATTCGCAGGCGCATTGGAGCCTCTTTTAAGTTAGATGAGCCAAGAATCCTACATAGAACTGAGGTAACGACACTTCACTTAATCTTAATTCACAGAAATAATAAAGATTATTATTGTTTCCAAGTCATTAGACACAAGTCATTGAAGGACCAGTATTGTTCCTATAAATAAGTTTGAATCTTACAAACCATGGCACACAGAACTGTGAGCTGAGCTCTGTGGAGGCTGATCTCGCTCTTCAGCAGCAGATATACATGGCGGCCCAGAGGCTGTGCCAGGAGGAGCATCTTTGCAAGGCGGTGAAGAGGAGTCGTCTACAGCAGTACCAGCGGGAAGAAAGGAAACTCAAAGATCTTCAGGAAGCCGTGTTCAGGTTGCGTTTGGAATACGGCCGATCCTCACCACGCCCTGGCATGATAGCACAGAGAGGTGAGGGAATTATATGAGCACCTTTTTCAGTTTTTTAAAAGGATTTTTAGGAGCTTGTTCTTACATTTATCTGTTTCCTATCAAGGTGCTTCAGATGATAGCTCATTGTCAGACTCAGCTGTGCTTGATGAGGGTAAGTGAAAACCATGTTTTCCCCCCAAAAAATTACAGTATGTATATAATATTAATAATTTAAAAACTATTCATTTGAAAACAGTAGTATTTAACTTGTAAACATAAATAACATGTTATAAAAATTAAGTATATACAAAATTTTATATAAATCCAAACTATGATATATTATTTTGTTTATTTTTATATTATCATTACATATTTTATAATTATATTTAATTATAATTATATTATATATTATTATATATTTTATATTATTATTATTTTTCATATTATGAATGTATATATATATAATATTTAATTAATTAATTTAATATATAGTAATATAATTATTAACATAATATTTTATAATTATTTTGAAAAATAAATGTTTTTCCTTGTTACCCATGTACCATAAATTAATATAATCTATCTCTCATCTATGTTTCAGAGGAACTGTCTTCCCAGATTTCTTCAGAGCCTCCCGCTCCTGCTGTAGATCTTCACCCTCCTTCTATTATCATCTCTCACTCCGCTCCTCAGTCACCTATGAACCCCTCCTACCGGCCCCTCGAGGCCATTTCCCGTCAAACTCCCCCACAATCCCTTGAGGACTTGCACACATGCCAGAGTCCAATCTCCGAGCATGACCCTGCCCCCATTCAAAACTCTCCCTGGTCGGAGACTAGTTTGGATCAGCCCTATCAGAAAAAGAAAAGATCTCACTCAAGTAGCATCAAATCCAGGTATATCTTCTTTTTTTCTTCTTAGAATCTTTTACAGTTCAAAACAAGAATTAAATGTGATCCGTGACCTTTTTAAAGCAATTGTGACTCACCCGGTCATTAAGACATCACATAGTAATTTTGGGGTGGGTATGACCACACCTCTTCTCTTGATTAATGAAAGACATGTATGTCAGTAGAATAACCACTCATAGCGAAACTACAGCTGTGGTGTTTTGTTTTTTTTCTTTGCAATTGTAAAACTAACTGTTTTTGTTTTTCCATGCATCTGTAGTCCTGCTGTCACCCCCACATTGCCTCCTCTAGAGGTTTGTCTTGCGGAGGCCGGGATACCCCTGCAAATACCCACCCATGCTGCCCTGAAACACACACAGTCTTGCAGCGCACCCTCCACTCCAGAGATGCACCTTCGCAGGAGACAATCCCTTGGGTCTGCTCGCAATTTAGTCACAGATCTCTTATATAGACTACCTTTCAAAATGTTGGGCTCTGTATGATTTTTTTTAACGTTTTTTATGCTCATCAAACTGTTTTTTGTTTTGTTTTTTTATATATATTTTTTTTTTTCGAATGAATGATGTGTGATTTACTCATGTGATGGCGAAGCTGAATTTTCAGCATCATCAATTCAGTCTTTAATGTCACATGATCCTTCAGAAATCATAATAGTATGGTGATTTCTTATTATTATCTAGATCCTTTTACTTATTGTATGACATTTTATTGTGGACGGCAAAGTAAGAATTTCATTGTGCAGGGAAACAATAAACACTTTTGAATTTGAATTTGCTGCTTAAGAAACATTTCTCATTATAATCAATGTTAAAAACAGTTGTGCTGCTTAATATTTTTGAGATATATATATATATATATATATATATATATATTTAAGATTTTTTTAGGATTCTTTGAAGAAAATAAAGTTCAAAAGAACAGCTTTTATTTGAAATTTTAAAAAAACTTTACTGTCACTTTTGATCAATTTAAGGCATTCTTCCTGAGTAAAATTTATAATAATAATTTTTAAAAAAAGATCGCACTGACCCCAAACTTTGGAAAAGTACTATACACCTCACATCACATTTTTGATTGATATGGCTATCTGAAATTTTGACAAATCTATTAATTTCTCATTTAACAGATTTCCTAACACTGAACCTAACCCTTATGATCCTGAGTGGGAGCGTGGGCGCGCACGGGGTCCCAGGAGACGGTTGACTGACTTTGTGGTAACACCATCAGAATACTCCCCCATAAGATTGATTGGAAGCCCTGTGTACTACTCTAGTTCTGAAGACAGCAACTCTGAGCACTCAGTGCAGTCCTACGCCAGCTCGCCCTGCCAGGAGCACCCTGGGGAACATCCGTGGCCCTACCAACTTCAGTACGGATATCATTATTCCAGCCTCGCCGATAGCCATGTACCACAAAGATGCTCCCCTACCCACTTCTACAAGAACCCTCAGTACCAGTCCTCGCCTAGTTTTTCCAGAGGGTACGTGGAGGATGGATACGGTCACCCCTTAGAAATGGACAGCGGAGGGTCATACATAAGCCACCAGTCCCCTTCGCCTGTTTATGCTTCTAATGGTCACTATGATTACTGCTACACTGAGGCTTTGCCTTCCCAGCAACGAAGTTGTAGGTTGTTACCCACCCACGTGAAACTGTCACGGGCCCCTTCACTAAGAGAGTATCCTCAGCACCCTAGCAGAGGCCTTCCGCGGCAGGTGGTGTCGGAGGAGCTCAAATCATGGCATCAGCGCAACCAATTCCGACCACCTCGACCTCAGTCACTGGATCGGAACAGGCAGGCCTCGCTCCGCATGCGAAATGCACCTGGGCAAGAGTCCCCACTTTCATTTTCCCAGCACCACAGGTTCCAGGAACAACAGGTAAATAGTCGTTCCTCGCAGTCACTCAGAATAAATGGGCGGAAAATGTATTGACCTGCAAAGCGAAAGGGAAAAAATCCCCAAATATGTAACTATCTTTGGTCTGTATGAAATAGAACACCGCTGTATCGCGTTGCCATCATGTATCAATTTGTCAGGAGAGGAATTTCCAGAAAAGGCAGATCGGTTACGCACTGCCCAGGCCTGTCTGTGGAACAGGGAAAGGTTCTCTTGATGTTCTGCTGCGTCAAAGTGAGATCACTGCTGGATCTAGGTGTGGTATTCAGCTGTGAAAGAGCTTTTGATTGGAATTAGTTTAGGGAATGGCACAATAACAAACTGCACACAAATCATAATTGTTGTTTATGGTTGCCCTGAGACATTAGGACACTATGCTATAAATCAACGCATATGATTGTTCATAAGTTTCGGGAAGGTTTTTGCAAAATGTTCCTTATGCTCAACAAGGCTGCATTTATTTGATTAAAAATGCAATAAAAACACTAATAATGTGAAATATTATACAATTTAAAATAACTATTAATCTAATTCAAAGTGTAATTTAATCATGTGATGGCAAAGCTGAATTTTCAGCAGTCACATGATCCTTCAGAAAAATCATTCTAATTGCTGTAAAGAAACTTTTTTTTACTATTACCAATGTTTAAAACAGTTGTGCTGTTGAAACCATGATTTTTGTTTTCAAGATTTTGATGAATTGAAAGTTTTCATTGAAATAGAAATATTTTGTACCATTATTAACTTTTGATCAATTGAATGAAGGTGTTAATTTATATTTAAAATATCTTTGAGCTGTAGTGCATGTTAGTATGAGCAGAGTCTGTGTTCTCGCTCATTCAAAGAACACTGATACCGCTCCATTTTGAGTATGACATATATTAATAAATAAAACGATTGCATGTCGCCAAAAATTCACCTTATGTTTTATAATGCTGATAGACTAAATGATAGTCAAAATTAATTTTTGACCCATTGTTGGAAACGACGTGTATGACATATATATATATGTATAACTTCAGATTTCCTGTGTAATAAAAAAGGTGTTAAGAAAAAAATTCTATACTTAAGTCGTGCAAATCAAAATGGATCTAACTTGCATAGGTGCAATGATCTGTTCAAAATGTTCAACAATTGTATCATTATACTAACGCATTACGCTCACAACTGTAGAGAAGTTGCGCAAACTGGATTTCACTTAGTATATGCTGTACAAAGACTGTACAGTAGAGCGGTAACTGGGTGCAGATTGTAAAATAGAGCAAACTCTATAGAGTGGGTTCCCAACACCAACAAATGATCAAGGAGTGGGAAACCCCAGAGGGGAGTTAAAGCACTGCCATTACACACATCATTACACTCACATACTCTCCTGTAAATGTAACAAATACTCCATCAGATGAATCATTTGCTTACTTTGAGTTTATTTGTATTAACGCACCGGTTTACATTCTACTCAAAGCTCTTTCCCATTCCCCACGGTCATGAACTTTCCCATTAACACAACAATCTAGTGGGAAAACATGCAGTCAAGGTTTTTCTGGTGTTTATTTCCATTCAAGCTTATAGTGGCTAAAGTGTGTGAACTTGATATGTAGGTGAGCATTCCATTCCTCAGGGACAAAAGCTTGATTGGATGGAAGGAAACGGAGATAGTGGCCCAGCCCATTAGCTCCTTTATTTGTGTAGAGAAAGTAAGATAAGTTGTTTGGCCAATGCACCTCTATTCCAACTTTAGTATCCCCTCAAGCAACATTTTAATAGCTGGCATGTTCCCGACTGAAACCAATCGGTGTCTTTGTTATCCTGTTTTCCCCCCTATTGCTAATCTTTGAAGTTGTTCGTACATAAGACGGCAATAATACACGAATACACCTTGAGCATATGCTGTGGTGTCACTCATCAAACCACAGTCCATTGTTAAGGATAATTCCCAAAGGCTTCTTAATATTCACTCTAATCCATTACTAATTGAAGTACTTGGGAAGTGATGTTCACCATTACCATAAAAAGTCACAAAGAGACTTTGATTTTAGAATTGCTTTGTGATCCAGATTTGATGCCTCAAAATGGTATCAAAATAGTTTATTATGGAAAAAAGCAAAAATTAAATAAAAAATAAGACCTGGATAGGCCTAATACTGAATTTTATCTTCATCAGTAATATTTGTTTATATATAATATAACTTTTTATATAGTATACGGTATTATATAATACTGGGTCCATTTAATTATTTGTAATTAACATTATTTGTCCTCTAAACACATTTTTGAGTTGCGACATCATTTGAGAACCACTGATTTAAATCAATCCCAAACACAAACTGTATCTCAAACATGAATGCGGGTCAGGTAATTTACACTACAGTGAAAAATGTGCAATCAGACACCCAGAATATGCAGTGCACATGTACCAACAAGTCATTTGTGATTTGAGTCACAAGTGATTGAAAATTCCCTTTTGAATAAATTGATGTTGGAAAGCGAAAACGAGGAACCGTGGGTTGTGCAATGACACATATTATACCATAGATAACCACAGGAATCCCAAACCACAAACTTTCAGATGCATGATGGTTAATTTAGTCATTTGGTCTTGCATAATCCGTTTGAAGTTATTTAGATTTTTTAGGGAGAATATCACCACTATTTCATTCCTATATCATGCCGTAGAATGATTTACAGAGTCATGTGTTTCAAATGCAGAGGCAGCTGGGGTTGACTACTCAAATTTCTTATTATCCAAGGAACTTTGATGATGATCAACTTTTTGTTTTCTCTTGTCCTGTTAATCTCTACTTTAACACACTGACTCTATATATTATGAAATATTGAAAATAGAGATTGGGGTAGAGTTTCTGCACACATAATCTAAAACATAATGGATTTATAAGAATACACTGTGAGCTCCTTGATTTAAAACCCAGATGTTGTTTAACCCAGGCCAGATTTCCGACACACCTTCAGTCAACACTACAGAGCGGCTGGTTGTGCAGTTACACCCTAGTCCCATTTACTATTAAGGCTATGTGCAGTCAAGGGTTACTAGAATGTTAAACCAATGCAAACACATTCCCTATAGACTGACCCCTTTTCTTTTCATTTTGCTCCTCCAGGTATCCCAGAAACGGGTCAATCTGAGGACTCCGGATAGGTTGTATGAGGATGACTCTGAGGTTGCCAGCCAGGTGTGAAACCGTGAACGCCCTTCTGACAAGAGTCATATTTATTCAATAATTTATTAAGCTGATGTACTAAAGCATAGACTTTTTAACACACGCACACACACGAGGGTATGTCTAAAAAGGCAATGCTTTCTATGAAATGCCTTGTCCCAAAATATGACAATGAGTTTTACTGTGAAAGACAATAAAAAAAATGTTTTATAGATTTTTTTTATAGATTAACATAGTTATGGATTTTTTTTCTATATATATGCGCTAAAATAAAGTCTAATTTGTTACTAAGTGTATTTTTATGTGTCTTGGTTAGTATATGCTAATACTAAGATTAATAAAGTTTGCGATTAAAAAATGATTATGTTTGTACATGATGCAATAAATTTTCGATCTGCTTATATATTTAGGCCTGCTGTTTGGTATGTTAGACTTATGTAAAGGTTGATCTAAAAGCAAATGTAAACTTCCAGGTGGTAAATGCTGATTAGTGTAATAAAACATCCTCCTTGTAATATTGTTAACCACCTCACCATGATTTTGGCACATGATCACAGCCATTCTTAAATATCATGAACTGGAGGTGGCTTAAAAGGCAACCATTACATTTGATAGATAATACATGTAGGGTTATTTCTTAAACAAGACAAAGAAATGACGCTTTTCAAGCGGAAGCCGTCACGTGGTATATGTTACTATTCTCACCGTTCTTTACGGATGAGCTTATCGCTATGATTACTAGATTATCAATTTTGATATTTGGTGAGAATACATAATAAAAACGTTTTAGACTGGTAGGGAGGATTTCCCTTCGAATGTGAGCTACAAAATCCTTTAGACATTTATAAAAAACTACATTGCATTTTTTAAAAAAATTCCAAAAAGAGAAAAAAGTCCTGAGAATTCCCTCGTTTGCTTACTTGAAACAGACGGGTTTAGGTTCATATGAATAACAGACAATAGTTAACGAGTAGCTTTTCAATGTGCTTGGATGAAATCTTTCCGATTTATCGCATTGATCACCATGTCTTCATGACAAACAACACTGCGCTGCAATAACGCAGACAAATGGTGCGTAAATCCAGTCCATATGCTAATTCGTAGCGGAAACACGATTGGTACCGCGCATGCGCGAAAACGCGTCTACTTCCTGTCTGAGCCGTGCGAAACAATTTACGGCAGATCACAATCACGTGACTACTCGATCCGTACCGGAAATAGTTCAGAAATTTACACTTTGACACTTTTTACGCTTAAATGGTGCTGGAATCATTATACATTTTATTTTAATGCAAATTTAATATACAGAAATATAAATTTAAAAATGGAAAACCCAGTTTTAGTGCTTAAGGAGATTAAAATGTGCATAGATGTGATTTCAAAATCTAAAAACAACACATTTTATGTAATCTCAACTGTATTGTGAAGCAAATGTTATGATATAATATTAATGTTAACCTTATACATGCTATTTGTTAATAAAAGCATTTAAACACACACAAAAGGTAAAATATATCATTACATTTAATCAAACTAAATAGTTTACATTTGTTAGACCACATTTTTGGAAACACAGATGTGTACATAAGACTTTGTATAGGAGTTTACATTTAATATTTAACTTTCAAAAGATAGATTCAACTTATATCAGTATGCTTAAATGTCTGCATTTAAGAAACACAAAATAAAGATATTAATTTATTCAATTTTATTTATTCAAACATTTATTAATTCCTTCACACATACACACACACTCGCTGATTGAGTAACATGGCATTGACTTTCAGTCCTTACTCATCAGCACAGTATGACAAACATGTTTCCATGTCCTCTTGACACTGAAATATAAATAAAAAGTCATGCTTTGCTTCAGAGAAGTCACTCCCTAGGACCTTCCTGAGGGCATGTTGTTGATCATCATAGTTCATCTGGAGAAAAGCAGGCTGTGTCATCTCACGGCATGAGTCTGTGTTTAGCAGCTCCACGCTGTACGAAGGTCTCTCGCAATGGCTGGCTGTTGCACCTGGTAAAATAAATACATATGAAATGCCACAAACCAATTAAAATATGTATCCAGCATACATGCAACTGCTTGGTATATGACGACTAAAATCATTTACCTTATCAGTGTCCTCTTCCTGATCTCTTCTGTTGAGCGACGGTTTGGTGCCGATGCATTATGACACCCTAAAAACAGGCACAAGCGTTCCCTGAAGAAATGGGGATGCTGCTTCTGTCCAGTATGCAAATCTCTGTCCATGCCTTTAGAAAACATGTAAATGTATAGGCACTATTCATACAATAACTTTCTAGTATCACTTTACCAAAAGTAACAATACAGCCAAGACACTGACATTTTAGTCAGTCATTCCCTTCCAGGCAAAACCTCTCCATATGCCGAATGCACCACCACTGGAGAATCAATGGCACCTCCTCCTAAAAACACACACCAAAAATAAATAAATAAATAAATAAATAAATAATCGACACATACTAGTAGTTTGAAACTACTTGTGTGTGAAAATCCAGCTTACCTCTTTGAATGTTCATGGACATGACGTACAGGTGCTGAGAGTGAACTGCGAAATACAAATAACACTGTAAGGCTTTGATTGTAGATTATCCAACAGGTTTGAAAAATTAAACAATCTTACCATCAACATGTAGAATTGTCTACAGGAATACTTCACAGGAATTGTCTGAGGACTGTTGAGGAAAAAACTGGAAAAGTTCAGACAGTTACTTTATAAAACAAACAATACCTACTAGCATTATTTGACATGTGTAAAACTAATTAAAAAATGTATGGATACATCATGTAAAACGTACCCTAAGGTCTCTTCCTGTTTTTTCAGTCCAGGATCAATGAAGGAAATACATAAGAAATACAAAGAAAATACATAATGTGTAATTAAATTATCAGAATGAATAAGAAAACTGAGAATGAATAAGAAAAGTTATTAAATTAAAGTATTAAAGTTATTATTAAAAGTTCTTATATCATCTCTGTAATACATTACCCATTCTTTCACACTCTGGATAGCAGACCAACAGTAGCAGCAATAACCCTGTTTTGAGTGTCTCTGACTCCACTGTGAGTGCCAGTCCAAGAGTTAATGTGGCTCTCTGTAAGAACAGACCTCTTTTTCCCATTATAAATTCTCTCAGTACCTAAAATCACCTTGGTTAAATTAGTAGACGCCCGTGTCATCTTCAGACGCTGTGTAAAGTTGTCTAAAAAGCTGTGTAAAAAAATTCTTGCATTCCATCATAAAACGTATAAAAATCTTTTTTTTTTTTCTTTTTTTTTTTTAAACGTATGAAAATCTTTTATTTTTTATTTTTTATTATGCATTACATAAAACAATACAATAACCACCTTAATGCCAGGAAGCAAGGGGAACATACAGAAAAGAAAGCAAAAGAAAAAAAAAAAGACAAATACTCAAGGTCTCTACATCATTCTTGAATTTTAAACTCAGTACACAGTTGAACAGTATAAAACGTATAAAAATCCACATTGTCTCTCACCACCAAATGACGTCACTATAAAGCGCGCACATGCGCAGTACAAATCATGCAGGTACGAAGCAATCGCGCATGCGCATAACGAAATTTGCGTTTTCGCACATGCGCAGTACCAATCGTGTTTCCGCTACAAATCAAGTAGCCACATGCTATACTGATCCGTTTTCCAGCGAATGGCTAGTTTTACCTCAGTTCACTCGCCCTTTCCCATTGAAGAAACAGATTGACGAACGTTTGCCGGTGTTACTGTAAGCCGTTAGATCTATTGTCGTAGATTCGTGCAAGTAGGACAATGGATAAAACATTTACGCTGTATTCAGACAAAGCTGAAGACGTCGCTACCTCCTCTGGTTTTCGCCAGTTTAAAATAGAGCATTTTCATCTCGATCTTAAAGTGGATTTTGAACAGAAAACCATATCAGGCACTGAAACAATAAAGCTGCGATGCATTCAGGATAGTCAGAGGGAGTTGCAGCTAGATACTCACCCAACTCTGACCGTGCATGAAATCACGTTTAGTTGTAATGAGCGAGATTGGACCGGAACACAATTTTTGAATCGGGACTTCACCAATTATGGGTCAACATTGGTCGTGAAGTTTCCCACGCCTTTCAACACAGAAGACAAACTTCAGCTCGCAGTCAAATATACAGCCACAGATGGACCAGGGGTAAGCAAGCAAAACTGCTTTTATATATTTTTTTTTTGTTCATAGTCCATAGTTCATAATTTTGACAGTTCAACGACAGCCTGAGCTGAGCTTGCAATCTGTTGGCTTGTCATGAGACCTAGAGGGAAGAATACTTTAGTTTCTCTTTCTGAAGCTGTTCTTTTTGCAGTCTTTGCGGTCTGTATTCGTTTTAGGCCTTCAGATGGTAAATTTCATGAATTTATTGTACAAGCAAGCATTACTATGGTGCTTTGTTTCCCCCACGGAATAAAAAAAGTAATTGCGACTTTTTCTCTCGCAATTCTGAGTTATAAACTTGGAATTGCAGTCTTTGCGGACTGTATTCGTTTTAGGCCTTCAGATGGTAAATTTCATGAATTTATTGTACAAGCAAGCATCACTATGGTGCTTTGTTTCCCCCACGGAATAAAAAAATTCAATTCTGAATTTATAACTCTCGATTCCTGACTTATTGTGTGTAATAAACTCGGAATTGTGAGTCATAAACTAACTTTATGACTTTTCTCAAATTTCTGAGTTTAAATCAAACGATTTTGAAACTCTGAATTATGAGTTTGTTTCGCAATTCTGAATTTTTTTCCCATCAGAAATTTGAGATATAAACTCGCAACTGCAAAAAAAGTCATAATTGGGATTAAAAATCATAGTTACTTTTTTAAATCTCATGTTTATATCTCACAATTCTGAGTTTATATCTCACGGTACTGAAGTACTATTTCCTTTTTAAATTGCAAATCTATACCTCTGAGAGAGACATTTGCAAGTTAAAACCTGGAAATTTTCAAGAAATAAAGTCAGAATTGTAAGATGATAGCTCAATTACAAGAAAAAAGTCTGAATTGTGTCACGTTTATTGATTTTTTATTTATTTTTTTTTATTATTCCGTGGCGGAAACAAGCTTCCATACTTTTCTGTAGATGTCATGGCTGGACCCAGTGCAGACGGTTGAGAAGACGCTTCCGTTCTTGTACACGTCTGGTTTTCCTGTCCTGAACCGCAGTCTGTTTCCCGGCTTCCACACGCCCATGACAAAGAGCACTTACTCGGCTATTGTGCAGGTAATTTCTCACCAAACGCATGCCTCTTCTTCCAGGTGTGTTGGCTGGAACCAGAGCAGACTGCGGGAAAGCTCAAGCCTTATGTTTTCACTCAAGGCCAGGCTGTTCTCAACCGCTCCTTTTTCCCTTGCTTTGATACTCCAGCAGTCAAGAGCACCTATTCAGCAGCAATTCAGGTGAGGCCAGGGCCGGTCAAATTTGCAAGAACAAAGACAATATGGGAATATATGGGAATAGCTCAAACAGTAGAGTGTGGCGCTTGCAACACCAAGGTCATGGGTTTGATCCCCAGGGAAGGCAAGAACTTATTAGGATGTCAATTTGTGTCTTGAGTGCAATGTAAGTTGCTTTGAATAAATGTATATGTAAGATGAGTTTTTTTCAATTGGGAAAAAAATGAATAACTTGATTAGGATGTCACTTGGATTGGAATTGATTGGATTGCTAAAATTGGGTTCTGATTTATATATATATATATAAGTAGATCTTATTAGTTTTATTCATCAAGGATGCATTAAGTTGATCAGAAGTGGCAGTAAATAATTTTAAATTTTCAAATAAATGCTGAAAATGTATTTTAATTTCATCAAGAAATCCTGAAAAAGGATGGCTTCCATGAAAACCGTTGCGCTGCTTAATATTTTTAACAATCAGAAATGTTTCTTGAGCATTAAATCTTTATATTAGAATAATTTCTGAAGGATTATGTGACACTGAAGACTGGAGTAATGATGCTGAAAATTCAGCTTTACCATCACAGGACTACATTTTAAAATATTTTATATACGGTAGTAGTTAAATATAAATAGTTAAGGTTTTTTTATCTGTAGTAATATTTCACAATATTACTGTTTTTGATCAAAGAAATGCAGCTGTGGTGTGCATTCCTTCAAAAAAGGAGCACAAGAATGATCAGATCTAGGTTTTCTTAAGCCTACATGATAAGGCTCAGAGTTCATCTCTTCTCTTTGCCCTTTGAACTGTCTCATAAACACAGCAGTTTCTTACTTTGATGGTCCTCCCTCTTATCAGGTGCCTGATGGCTTCACAGCAGTTATGAGCTCTAGTAAATGGGAGCAGAGGAAAGCAGACGGCGCTTTCTTGTTCACTATGGAGCATCCCATTCCCGCTTACCTGGTAGCACTGGCAGTCGGGCACCTGCAGTCTGCTGAGGTGGGACCCAGGTAAATATAAGAGGTCATTGTGCTAAAAAAAACACACTGTAACTTTCTCCCCTTGTTATAATAAAAATTTCTGAATTTTAATGCCATTTTCAGGACACGTGTTTGGACCGAGCCTTGTTTACTGCAGGCAGCCAAGCAAGAGTATGATAATGTGATCGAAGAGTTCCTGTGTGTGGGGGAGAAACTGTTTGGACCCTATGTTTGGGGAAGGTAAGAGCTGCAGGGATGGCAGTTTTCCATTTATGTCTTTGTTTAAAAACGTTTTCCCTATAATAGTTTGCAAGAGCGTGATTATAAACTCAATGAGGCTGTGAAAGCGGATTAGCTGTGAAAGCCGACTAGTGTAGAAGAGTTTTCCTGTTTAACATCCCTGACAACCTTGGTAGTCCCAGTTAGCCATTTGTTAGCAACCATCTTTTACAAGACAAGTAAAAGTTTAAAAATAAACCCAAGGAGAGTACAGTAATCCCTCGCCACTTCGCAGTTTCAAGTTTCACGGCCTCAGTGCATTGCGGATTTTTCAAAAATATTCATTGAAAAATAAAAATTCCAAAATACCGCCATATCGGCAGCCGTATTGCGGAAAGCAATGTTGCTTCATCGTGATGCGCGAGAGAAACGGTTTCCCAGGATGCCAGACAAAGAGAGAAACTCTCTCAGAGGCTTTGTACACACCCACGGACACTCAGACAAGACACGTGATTGGTTCCCGGCGCGAGATCGAGCGCCGATATCTGATGATGAGGCGCTTCCAGAATTGATTTAAAGGCCTCATACCAGTGCAGTGATACCATCATCATCATCATTCATCGAACCGCACAGCTCTGTCATCGTCGTCATTACTGGAGTCAAGTCTCAAGATACTTCTGTCATTGATGAGTGTAGAGCACCATAATACGTATCGTATGAGAGACAGAGTGTAAATTTATAATATTATGATTTTATAATTAAATAGATTTAATTAAATATATTTAAAGTATAAATATACATATTTTAAAGGCTCTGGTACCTACACACACATATACGGAAATTCCTAGGGGGGCCAATCCTACTTCGCGGATTTTCACCTATCGCGGGGGGTTCTGGTCCACATTAACCGCATTAAATGAGGGATTACTGTATTACTGATGTATTTTATATTGTAGAATAAAACCTTGCGCTTGTGTTCAGGACGATGTAACCGCAAGTGCTAAAATGCTAATTAAAATACATCACTCTATTCAGATTTACCTAAAGTGGCTATATACAATCTAAAGATAACTTTTATTCAGTAAGCTGTATTCCAACAGATGTGTGTCTTTATTTGTCTAGATACGATGTGCTGTTCATGCCTCCATCCTTCCCGTTCGGTGGGATGGAGAACCCCTGCCTGACCTTTGTCACACCCTGTCTGCTGGCCGGCGATCGCTCTCTTGCTGATGTCATTGTGCACGAGATCTGCCACAGCTGGTTTGGAAACCTCGTCACCAACGCCACCTGGGGGGATTTCTGGCTGAACGAGGGCTTCACGATGTACGCTCAACGTAGAGTTTGCAGGGAGCTGTATGGTATGCTTAACATTATTTGAACATTAATTGAAGTGTTTCACTAGTAAAGAGGTCATTAAAAGGTGCACTTTCAATCTCAGGAGAGGCTTATACATGTCTGGAGGCGGCGACTGGTAAAGCTCTTCTACGTCAGCACATGGACAACACTGGAGAGGACCATCCTCTCAATAAACTACGGGTTAAGATCGAACCAGGTACTGTAGGTCATCACTAGTTTATTGTCTATTTAATTTGGTGTTGTAAGCAGAGTATGGAAAGCAGCCTCACACTACTTGGTTGTTACATTAATATCATTAAGTCTAATCTGTAAACCAAATCTAATTTCTTATACCACATTCAGTTGTATTTAAAGGCACTAACAGCTTTCCTGTAGTTCAAACAGTAGAGCGTGGTACTTGCAACACCCAGGTCATGGGTTCGATTCCCAGGGAAAGCAAAATCTGATTAGAATGTCAATGTGTTTCTTGAATGCAATGTAAGTTGCTTTGGAAAAAAGTGTCTGCTGAATGCATAAATGTAAATTATTTATTGCAAATTGTAAAGAATTGGTTGTAACTGTTTCTGTGTCTTTTCTACGCAGGTGTCGATCCTGATGATACCTATAATGAAACGCCCTATGAGAAAGGATTCTGCTTTGTTTCTTACCTGGCCCACCTAACAGGAAGTCAGTCACGCTTTGACGCCTTCCTCAAGGTTACTGGAATAATAAACCTGCAAAAATGGTTCTTAAAAGAATATTTCACACAAAAATTCATTTACTCTCCCTCAAATTGTTCCAAAATTGCTGAACACAAAAGAAGATAAACCAAAGAGTTGATGGCCGCAATGACTCCCGTAGGGTTTTTTTTTTTTTTTTTTTTCACATTACGGAAGTCAGACTGTTTGGTTACTGGCTTTCTTCAAAAGATCTTCTTTTGTGTTCAGCAGAAGAAAGAAATTCATACAGGTTTGGAACAATTTTTTTTATTTCAGATTTAATTTTGTTGAAATTTATCATCTTATATTTTGTTACAGCTTTATTTCAAATAACAATAGTTTTAAATATCAATAGAAATCATTTGAAGGATAATGAATCATTTGGTGCTCTAGAAATATTTCATATTAAAAATGCTGAAGAAGGTTGTGCTGCTTAATATTTTTGTTTAATATTTTTTTCTTGTTTCTTTGATTAATAGAAAGTCCTAAATCACAGCATTTTTTTGTAACACTTAAACATCTTTTTATTGAATCTGTCTTTAATGATTAAAAGTAGTACATTTCTTTCTTTTTTTAAATCTTACCTACTCAAAACATTTGATTAGCAAGTATATATATATATATATATATATATATATATATATATATATATATATATATATATATATATATATATATATGAATCAAAATATGTACGGTAAATATGATAAAACAGAAATTGTGTCTCTTCCAGGCTTATGTGGAAAAGTTCAAGTTCAGAAGTGTGTTGGCGGAGGATGCTTTGGAGTTCTACCTGGAGTATTTCCCAGATCTGAAAGAGAAGAATGTCCACAAAATTAAGGGTGTGGAAAAAGACCATTAGTAGCATTTCTTTAGAACAAGAGTTCTTTGGGCACACAGTCTTTTGTCATCATCTTTTTTTTCTTCTCATTTGCTCCGTTAGGTCTGGATTTTGACAGCTGGCTCAATGTGCCTGGTTGGCCTCCATATGTGCCTGATCTCTCTGCTGGTCAGACACTGATGAAACCAGCAGAGCTGTTAGCTGAAATGTGGGTTAACCAGAACCTGGACATGGAATTCATCAGCCAAACTGATATAAAACCATGGAAGACCTACCAAACTGTTTACTTCTTAGACAAGATCCTCGAGAAGTCACCCCTTCCAGATGGTGCAAAATAACTCATTGTGTTTTTGGAGAAGCTTTTATGTACTTTAAGTAGGTTGTAAAATAAACAAGTATTTCTATATTAACAGGTAACATAAAGAAGTTAGAGGAGTGCTATTTGCATATTACTGAGTCCAACAATGCCGAGCTGAAATTCCGATGGGCCCAGATTGTTGCAAAGAACCAGTATAAACCAGGATTTCAATATATTCGCAGTTTCCTCACGAGCCAGGTTAGAATCTGTACATTATTTATAATTTATTCAGCTATTTGGACTAATAAATAGACCAATTGTATCAATCGATTTGGCGTATTTTTAAAGATGGATTTTTCATGTTTTGGATACAGGGGAAACAGAAGTACACATTACCTGTTTATCGGGCCCTTTGGAGTGGATCAGAAGAAACAAAGGCTCTGGCAATGGAGATATTTTCAGAGACAATGAATCAGCTTCACATCAATGTCCGAAATTATGTTAAAAAGATAATAGCTTAAGCCAATGTATGCAAAGCCCCTGGTATCTTAAACTCAAAAGGATGCTGTTGTCTTAAAATTATGGCATTAATGTAATCATAATCTGTATGAATTCTTCATAAATTGCTTCCACATTGAATGAATGAATGAATCAGAATGAATTTGTGAATAAAATTTCCTGGAATTTCTGGGCATTTAATTACTTTCATTTTTTTTACAATAAAATTTGTATTACGTTTTTATAAATAAATATATTACAGTTCTAGCAAAAAACAAATATTTTTTTTTTTTGTCCTTTATTTTTCAAGCAATTTTCTAAATAAAATTATTTTCTGAACGAATAGACAGTGGAGGACTTTTATTTCTCACCAGTTTTATGCGTTTCCGGCCTCTGAGAGACGCGCCGACAACAGACTAGATAGTGTTGTAATGAGGATAGGATTACGCAGAGGGGAATGCGTTTGCAGAACTTTTGTGTTATGCGCAATAACTACGCAGCGTTGTTTGCCTCCAAGACCAATGTCTCCGCCTTTGTAAACATGGGTGTGTCGAACATTTTAGTCTGAAGGTTTTTACTGACTGAATCTCCTTGAAGAAGTAGACCAGTCATCATGGGTTACGCGATGGTAAGTCACAAAGGTTCAGAGAAGAACACTAAAGGTGAACTGCAGCTATTTATTATCATTAAGAGAAAATACGTACCAGGTTACGTCTTTGGATTGTGACCAAGTTTGTTTCGCATAACATTATAACCATGTATCAACGCGCAGAGCATTGACTAGTCATGCCGCAGAGTTAAAGATGTCTATCGGTCTTTTGCATTAAATGCATGTTGGTCCAGTAGGAAACTGAATCAGCAGACAGTTAATTAGTTATAGAAATGAGATGCCAACGCAGAAACGTCAGCGTTTATTCTGGGAAATACAGCTGATTCACAGGGTACTTTAAGTCATTGTATGTATAAACTGAATTGAATTAATTCAACAAAATCTTGTAATTGATCCACATATTGTACACTACCTTTCAACAAATTGGAGTCAGTATGATTACTTAAAATTAATCCGTTCATTTAAAAATTAGTTTATAATTTATAAAAGAACTTTTAACTTATAGTTTTTATATTTTACGTCAAATAAATGCAGCATTGGTGTGCTTGAGATTTCTTTCAAAAACATAAATAAGTAAATGTGTATATATTACCGACCCCAAACTGTTATATATATATATATATATATATATATATATATATATATATATATATATATCTCAAACTTTACCATCTTGTAGGTTAAGAAAGTCTCATACCTGCAGGAGCGCTCATTCATTGGTTGATTGATGCATCAGCATTTAAACCCATTCTGTTCTGCGAATCAACCAATGAATGCATTTATAGTTGATTATTTTCTACTATGTTTTTTAACCTGGTTAATATGCACTAATCTGTATTTCAGTCCACTACAGTAGCTGTGAGTGTTGGAGTGGTGCTGGTCTCAACAGCAGGGCTGCTGGGTTATTACTTCATGAACAGGAAAAGGAAACCACAGATTACTCTGATTAACCCCTCTGAAAAATACAAATTGAGACTTGTTGACAAAGAGGTATTTACCCTGTCTCTTAAGACTCCATGGGATATAATTTATACATGTGGGACTGACAAGATGCTGTTGACAAAATAAAAATGTTACTCTCTTCCTACAGATCATAAGTCATGATACCCGCAGGTTCCGGTTTGTCCTGCCTAGCCCAGAGCATGTTTTGGGATTACCTGTTGGTAAGTAGTCTTTATTAGGACTTTGTATTGACCAAGAGTGGGTGGTGGGTCGATTGTTTCTCTGCTGCTGATAGAAAGGTTGCAGGGTTTGGTCTGAAGCATGCTGAAATCCCACACCTGTCCTATCATGTTGACCGTGTCTTGTGTTAAATGATAAATGGGTGTAGGATTTGAATGCACATTTGCTTGAGAGCAATCATAGGCAGTCGGTGGACACTTGGCATTAGTGGATTTGTAGTGAAGATGCTAATCTGTTCTGATGTATCCCAGAGGACTTCCTGCTCGCATGCCAATCAACTTGTGCACTAAAACAGTTTTTTTTTTCTTCAGTATTTCTGATATTAATGCGATTATATGGACATTAAGAGTCCGTACTACTAATTTTTTTTTTTTCTTCGTATGTGTCTGAAAGAAATTAACTTTTATTCCACAATCAGACTGCTCAAAAGTGACTGTAAACATTTTTAATGTTACAAAGGATTTCCATTTTAAATAAGTGCTGTTCTTTGTTTTTAAACTATTTTCATCAAATAATTTGTGTGTACCAAAAACATTGGTAATAATAAGAAATGTCTTCTAAGCTCCAAATCAGCATATTAGAATGATTTCTGAAGGATCATGTGACTGAGTAAAGTTCATCTTTTCTGTCACAGGGATAAATTGCATTAGAAAATATATTAAAATAAATAACAGTAATTTTAAATTGGACAAATGTACTGTTTTAACTGATAAAGACTTGGTGAGCATAATAAAAACAATAATTGCAATGGTAATTCATTATTAAAAAGTGTGTACATGCGCACATTTGTATTTTTTTTTTTTTAAATGTGTATATACCCATGCATTCATGCATATCTTTTTGCACTTTCACATGCATTAATATACTGACATGCATGAAGTCACAAAATCAGAGATCCATTTGAGACAAGTTACCAGGTAAAGTAAATAGTAGTTTGTCTCCACTTGTGATCTGATCATCTGATACGGATGTTCAAACCTGGTGTACACAGGAACTGGGGTGTGTATTGACTGTTAGTCGTAAAGTGCTCTTTCTTCCTGTCTTTCTCCCTCAAGGCAAGCATGTTTATCTCTCTGCCAGAGTTGATGGTAACTTGATTGTGCGTCCTTACACCCCAGTGTCCAGTGACGATGACAAAGGATTCGTTGACCTAGTTGTGAAGGTTCTCTGTCTAAATTCCTTGTAAAAGTCTTTAGGGTTTTAAATATTATTATAGAGCTGACATATTTTACTCTGCAGATTTATTTTAGGAATGTGCACCCCAAGTTCCCAGAAGGGGGGAAGATGTCCCAGTACCTGGAGAGTTTGAGGATTGGAGATGTGATGGACTTCAGAGGACCAGGAGGTTTGCTGGAGTACAAGGGAGAAGGTCTGATTATTTATTATCAATATTTGACCTGAAACTAGTTGGATGCATTTACACAGTCACACCTTACACCTACATCCCCACCCAACAGGTCAGTTCGCTATACAGGCCGATAAGAAGGCCCCTGCCGAGACCAAGACTGTAAAAACGTTAGGTCTTATAGCTGGAGGAACAGGTAATGTCTTTCTCCTCATTTCTAGTCATAATGAAGCCATATGATGTCTAAAATCATTTGTCCTCCTCCTTGTATAGGCATTACGCCAATGTTGCAGCTGATCCGTGACATCATTAAGAACCCACGTGACACAACAACATGCAGCCTACTGTTTGCCAACCAGGTTGATGATCCATTAAAACGACATAACTAAAGGGATGGTTCTGAACCTATAATGACAGAATGTTCTTGTTTGGGTGAACTATCCCTTTAAGAGTGTGATGGAATGTTTTGTTCGTAAACAAATATTACTTACAAATCATGTTCAAGGAGATTAAACTGCTATGCAAGTATAAACTGAGTATGTTTACCTCTCATCTGCCTTCCAGACTGAGAAGGACATTCTGCTGAAGGATGATCTGGAGGAGATTCAGGCGAGGCATCCAGATCGCTTCAAACTCTGGTTCACGGTGGACCGAGCTCCTGCAGGTATGAGACTTTATTCATAGCCTACAAGATGGTAAAGCTTGATTTACACCATCGTTCAACAGTTTGGGGTCAGTTAGAGGTGTGTGTATACCGTATTTTCCCACATATAACCCACAGACGGAGATAATCCACACCCTCGTATAGCCCACGGGCTTTGTGTAAAAAAATCGTTGGCATAAACCACACCTTTATATAACCCGCACCCATAATTTATGAACTTTTTTTGTGTAAGTTCACATTTCGAATGTTGCTCGCATGACGTCAATTATCGCATGACGTCAATTAATTATTATCAGAACAAAAAGAAAGAGCAGTCTCTCCCGCTGTGCAGCAGCACGTCCTTAAGAAGCGTCTTCTACAGGTGTTGATCATGAGATGAGAAGAGCACGTTCTCATGACGGCACAGCCAATCACGTCTTACATGATTGACAGGTCAGACAGCCTATCAGCACCAGCTGTCAGAGTGATAGTACAAGCACCAGAGACAACAACCCTCGCAAGAAAGAAAAACAGAAAGAAAATGCAGCAAAAAAACCTTACGTCCTTAGGGATGTAACAAACTAAATGAAATATTATCATGTGTAATAAAATTTGTGATATAGCCCGCACCCCCCTGCAGGGTTTGTAAAATCGGGGATAACCTGCGGAAAAATACGGGTATATGTGTGTGTTTCTGAAAGAAATCCCAGGCACACCAAAGCCGCATTTATTTGATGTAAAAACAATAATACTGTGAAATTTTAATATGCTATAAATATAAAAATTACAATGTAACGTTCTCATTTAAATCGATGTTGAAAACTGTTGTGCTGCTTAATATTTTTGTACAAATCATCATGCTTATTTTCAGAATTCTTCAAAAGGACATTCCTTACTTGATAGTTACGCCACATGGCATTTTAAATTCTTTAAATTAAAACTTAACCTTTATGTCATTATAAAGAAATGTTTCAAGCCATATGAAACCAATTTGAACACACAGACTGCTATTAAGAATGTGGGATATATTTTTTAGTCTAGATTCTTTTATTTGTCATATATGTTCTTCCTTTTAAAGTGTACATGTATTTACTTGTCTGCAGATTGGGAGTACAGTCAGGGTTTCATCAATGCTGAGATGATTCAGGAGCACCTGCCTCCACCCAGTGATGACTCCATGATCCTCATGTGCGGTCCTCCTCCCATGATCCAGTTTGCCTGTAATCCCAACCTGGACAAACTGGGCTACCGGCAGAGCCAACGCTTTGTCTTTTAGACCGTTCTCGACGTTCAGGGCCCAGACCACTAATTACTCCAAAGATATAGACACTGAATTGCACACAATTGTGTTTAAGCAAATATGGTATTACAAATCTGATGTTATATTACCCTTTTATGGACTGTATATAATGCATAACGTTTAAATGCTAGTCTGTCCAGAGGTAATTGGTTCTTCATATTAAAAGCCCCTTATTCATGTAACATGATATAGCGATGATCTGCTGTCTTCTAAGGCTTTATATTCACCATTATAGTTTAAAGCTAAAAGCTCTGATGCTGATACTTCAAAAACAGATCCTTTCTGCACTAGAAAAAGCACCAGTGTGTTAAAACACCTGCTTGCTGAATATTATATTCATGTGCCTATGTGACTTGGCTGGCATTCATTTTTGGTGTGTGTGTATATTGTCATGAGATGCATTTGCAGTCACTGAAGTATTTTTGTATGCATGCTGCACACATATGTTTGTTATAGTAACCATGTTTGACTTTTGAAAGCAATGCAATTGTTTTATACAAAATGCACTAAATGAAAGCAACTCAGAAATGCTTATTAAAGTGTTTACTCTAGCATCTCTTCTTTTTAATTGTTTTCCCCTCAACATTACATGGCCAAATGTGAGGATAGCCTTTATGTTTTTGTTGTGGAATGCTCACTTTAGCATGGACTGAGATTATAAAGACCGACTAGGATGAGGATTGGGGATTATAGGAGATTGGCAGCTAAAGCCAGCTGGTTTAACAAAAGTACTTCGTCTCTGTTTTTCATCTTCCTAAAGGCTGCCAGCACGTTCCGGATTAATGTGACCGTCGCACAAACGTGCTGCTGCAGTGTAAAACGCTTTAGTGTTTTGTGTGACTGAAATTCAACCGTCACCCTCTGGTGTTTTACAATAAAATAAATGACCTGATTGAGATTACTGCTCTAAATGTGGAAACATTCACAAGAACCACCAAAATAAATGGGTTAGTGCCCCTGAAGAGAGGCTGTGGGGGTTTTGGTAAATACCTTGCAGCGTCGTCTTTCACCAGCAGGCGGCGCCATCGCGGTGTAATTTCAAAGACAACAGAGAGCCAGTTTGAACTCGCCGTCTGACACACAGCAGCTTTCAACTCTGTCTCCATCCTGCTGGTGTTCGGTGGCCATCCGGAAGAGATCCAGTTTCTTTAACAGCAGTTCTGGAAACCAGGTAACCTTTTACACGACAAAATGCGTCATTATTTCAACGCAAAGGCAAAATTATGCTTTATGTATTGGTGTAAACGCATCCAGACACAGTAGTTTAGAGGTGCGTAGCGGTTTCTGTGTCTATGCTAACCTGCTCTAATATAACAGAGGGGGAGGGATTAAACCGCTTAATTTCGTACTAATTAATCGTTTTTAGGTACATTTTTGCGAATGATATAGTGTAATTGTTGTTGTAGCATTGCTGCCATGTTATGTATGATGATGTTGTAAGGGTTATTCATGACGTGTACCGGTGTTTTGGATGCTCGTCCTTTAAAATGTAAAGCCCCTTGTTAGCCAGGAGGCTAATTACCGTTATTCGTAGATATGAGCTGTTTTATGCCACTTATAGATATAGCGTGCAGATATTTGTGTCCGTTATTACAGTTTTGGTTTGAAATCCATTGAAATGTCTATCTAGACGTATTTGGAATCAATGCGCGTTCGATTCGAATTTGTGGTGAAGATTTTGATTCATTAATGAATCGAGTCTTTTAAATCTGATCACAAAAGATGATTCGTTCATTGGCTCTCTCCGCCGGTTATCGATTGAGTGTACGAGTCAATGTCTTATTAAAGTCTTATTGTGCTGTGTACAAATTTTCGTGTCTACAATTCTTTCATCACTCTTTTCTTTGTCATGGTATAGAAAGAGACAACACCTATAACCTCAGAAATTACGATTTTCAAGAATGTCCTTATTTCGTTTATCATCTGTCAGTCATTTTCTCACATTCGAGGTTATTTAAGAACGAGAAGAATTTCGTTGTGCAATAGTGCAATAGAAGCTATGGATGAATATAAAACTGTTATTTAATATGAACAGAAACAATGAAACTATACATTTTAAGTTTATTGCTAAATATACTTATTTATTCAAGTATTTAAGTTGTTTGAGAGCGTACAGAGTCATTCAGGATTCACTAAAGTATTGTTTTTTTGCCACTATTTACTTGTAGTAAATATCTGATTGGTGGACACTTATTTTATAATTATGGGTAACATAGTTTTTCGCCTGGAATTCTTCTGTTAAACATTTGAATAAAAATAAAATACAACATATACAACAAAAGCATATACATCAGTTATCAACTTCCACAGGTTTGTAAGTTAAAGTTTCAAAATCAATTCCCCTAAATGAAATGCATTTTATTTTGGGAACTTGACTGTTTTTGCACTTTACGAACATTTTGATGAATGATAAAAGTGAGTCAGATCAGATCAATGATAATGATTTAAAAAAAAAAACTATATTGTGCCTATGATGTCAAAATAACCCGTGGCTGTAACCGCTCTACAGGCTTGAGATAATGATGCCAAGTTGTTGTTTTTTCCTAAGACTGAATGCAATTTCACAGAGAGGCAAACAGGAGGCTGGTTTAGACCTGCCTGTGTTCAAAGCTTCTGCCAGAGGTAAGCAATCTCTGTTGTTGTTATGGGTCATTGGTGTCCTGACTTTGGCAATGAAGTTTTGTTTAAACTGAATGTGTTACTTTTGACCCACAGTGAACTGAAGTGTAGGCTTCAGAGGTCTGGGTCGGGTCACAGGGCAGTCTACTTATGTCAGGCCAAATCAGGTCTGCCAGTCATGCGGACTGTCGGGTCACTGAGGAATGCAACGTCCCAGCTGACGTGGAGCTGATGGAGCTGGGTCCCCTGCTGGAGGAGAATGGCCCCATAGGAGCCAAAGCACTCCAGTCAGAGGCAAGCCATATAATTGTTAATCTGAATGCATTACAGGGTTTTTCAGATTCAGTGCCTGCAGAAAGGGTTGCAGGCTCATTTTGAGATCTGATTGTGTCCTTAGGGAGCAAGTGATCTTGTTGATGAAGAAGAGGAGGATGAAGAAGTTGGAGAGGTTCTGACGCTACCTCTGCAGGCTCACCATGCAATGGAAAAGATGGAGGAGTTTGTACATAAGGTGTGATCATCAAGCACAACTGCTTTACATCTTGAATTAAAATTTAAAGAAATAGTTTTCCCACAAAAATTCAACTTAACTCACCCTTACCTCATTCACAAACCTGTATGACCTTTTTTTTTTGTCTGTACAGTGAAAGTCAATGTTTGTTTAATGTTGTTTTGGACCCCATTGACTGCCATTCCATGGGCAAAAACAGTTGGAACATTCTTCAAAATATCATGCAGTCATACAGGTTTGGAAGGGCATGATAACAAAGTGGTAATGCTGAATCTCTGTTCTGTAGGTTTGGGAGGGCCGTTGGAGGGTCATTCCTTTTCACGTCTTGCCAGAGTGGCTGAAAGACAATGACTACCTCCTGCACGGTCACCGGCCTCCGATGCCATCATTCCGCGCTTGCTTTGGGAGCATTTTCAGGATCCACACAGAGACTGGGAATATTTGGACTCATTTGTTGGGTAAGGTTGGGGTTACGGTGTGAAGTCATCACAGAGAATGGTGGCTATTGTGCACCTCATGCATATATTTAGTGCAATAAGTATGCAGCAGATCAATTACAAACACAAACACTACTCTCATTTTGAGAGTGTGCAAGATCAAGATAAACCTTTTAGTTTTGCTGAAATGTAGTTTTATATGTGCACACACACTCACATGCATATATATATATATATATATAAAACATACTGGTATATAAAACACAAATGGAAAAAATAATTAACAAATATTATGAGTATATATATGAGTGAATAACATTGAGAAAGAGCCCATAACAACAATAAAACAGATATGTCAAGTAGTGTTGTTATTGTTAACTAAAACTATTAAAATCTTGTTTGTTTAATAAAATTAATCTGGAATTAAATCAAATATAAATGATGTGCCTTGGCCACTAACTGAAATGCATATGTTTATGTTGAATGACTAAAATGACTAAAACCTAAATCAAAATAAAACAATCTTGAAGAACTGAAAATTAATAAAATATAGGGATATACATATTACGCTTGTGTGCTGATAAAAATGCTCTGATACCAACAATACAGCATGTACAGCACAGCACAGCGCTTGTGACAAAGAAACCGCAAACAGGCACTAGAATATTCAAATTAATAAAATGTTAAACAAATTGAATATTCATGCCTAAATACCTGCTGTTCTGATTTTTTCTGATTTGCCCGTGTGACCTAGTTTCTTAGTCTGTGCCTGTTTGTTCCTGTGATTTTGATTCTGTTCACCTGTTGTTCTAATAATTATCTCATTTAGTGTGTGTCTGACACATGCACACACTACCTGTTTTGTTCAGTTATTTTTCCAGTTTCATATATGGAAAGTGGTTGTGTGTGCTTTATTCTTTGTTCTCCTATGTTTCTCTATTGTGGATTTAATAAGACTGTGTTTGTTACTCCTTTGTTGTGCGGCAATATACATCCACTGTATACGTGCACGACTATATGACTGAATAACAGAACTTAAACGAAAGAGAATTTTTGCTGCACTTTTTTTCTTCTCCCTTCACCCATGGACTCTGTCGTGAACATGGACCAGCAGAGGAACCGTTCCCTGGAAGACCATACACATTTTAGGCACGTTTTAGACCTGGTGTGACTTTCGCACTACCCTGATTGCTCACTCTGTGTTTTTTACCACGCTAGCGAATGGTCTAAGGCTCGTCCACCAGTGAATGGTCCTCGACATAATTTTGCCATTTTCATGGAATAGGTGCTGGTGAAACAACATTTTGGTTTTCACCATCAGCCCAGCCAAGGATGTCGTTGCCAGCCCTGCTCCAGATCCATCGGATCCAGAGCCCAGCCATTTACCACCTGCAAGCTTCGTGGAGATTGTGATATAGCCCACTGCAGACTGTGGAAGCCCGTGGATATAATGAGGACAGACCGAGACGTTGCCCTGGAGCCTGAGCTGCACAGAGAGTCTGACCAGGACCGTGAGCCAGCAACACTGTGCGTCACAGAGGGACTGCTTGTGCAGTAAAAGGGCGTAGAGGGAAGCCACACCCACATCCACGCCACTGTGTAGGACGATAGCCTGGCTTCTGCAAATTATATTGATTTTAAGTAATCTCCCGTTTCTGCTGGTCCCACTTCTGTGTCTCCTGTGTTTTCGGAGTTCTGTCCCACCTCCTCTTCCCAAATGAGCCAGTTCCTCAGCCTTGGCCCGCCCGGCGCCTCCCCATCCTCTGCTTTTTCGCTTCAGGCCTTTGACATCTCCTCTTATACCACTCTGTAAGGATCTGCCTCGGATCTTCAGGTCACCAGCTCCATCCATTCAAGAGGATTGCCCACCAAATTCTGAATCCATTGCTCCACTTCAGCCTGTCGACCTAATCTCCACCAGGCTCCTTCATCCCTCCGGCTCCACCTTGGTTGGCCGTTGCCTTTGGTCCTCTGGTCCTCTGTCCCACCAACTCCCAACTCATCGACACTCATCCCTTTGGTCTCCGGAGCTAAAGATGTTGTGTAGGCACGTCGTCTTGTCATCTCCACCTAGGTCTCCACCTCCAGCAGTCTCCATCCTCCATCAATCGTCCCCCTGGAGTCAACGGCTAAATCTCCACCATGGCTCCTCACTCCCTCAACTCTGCAGTGGGCCATCGTCCTAGCTGGACTCTGGGTTCCCATCTGGTTCCTCTTGCTCCTGGCTCCCCCCACCCTCCACTCCCCTGTGGATTATTTTGCCAACCTTAGTTTGGCCACACCCCTCTCCAGCTCCATGTCCTTCCCTAGAGCCCCGTCCATCCCCTCTCAGATAGACTGTTTGTGGTGAGAGGATGCGTCTTCCGGGAGGGGTAGCTGCTGTAACCGTGTATCCTCTGTTTTGATTAAGTTTCCATTGTTGTTTGTTCTGGTTTTCCTGTGTGAATTAGGCCCTGTTTACACCTAGTATAAAGATGTATTTTGGTTGATCCAATCACAAATTGACAATGCTAAATACAGGTGTAAATGGGGGCTAAAATGTTTTGAGCTGGTCCACTTTCGACCACTTCCAGAAGTAGTCGAAAATACAGTTGAACGAATTTCGTAGTGTAGGTGTTCATGGTTGAATGCGTTCAAACAACCACAAAAGACCTCCTACTCTCCGCCTACTGGCCTAATGCGTAAACATTTTGGGAAGCGCCAGACAGGGTTTAAACTCCATTGCATCAAAAGATCTGAAAAAAGCCCGTACATTTACCCTCCCATAGATCCTCCTCCCCAAAGAAATCTCTGCAGACGTGGTCGAAAAAAGATGGATTAAAACACCAGGTGTAAACAGGAATGTATCTCTCTCGTCTACTTTTGTATCTTAGTACCATGTGTAAACACTGCCCTAGTTTCCTAGAGCATATCTGTTTGTTCCCATGATTATTTTTCGGTTCACCTGTTGTTCTATTAAATGTCACATGTAGTCTATATGTATGTGTTTTTATGCACACATACCCGTTTTATTCAGTTCTTTGTCCGGTCTCATTTATGGAAAGTGGTTGTTTGCTTATTCTTCTTCAACCCCCTATGTTTCTCTATTGTGGATTTAATAAAGACTGTTTTTGTTGGATACATTGTGCGCTCTTATACAGCCACTATGTGATAAAAAACCGGAACTTAAATAGAAAAGAAATTTTCTTTTTTCTCTTCTCCCTTCACCCTTGAACCCAGGAATCATTTACTGGAAGACCATATGAGGGACTTTTAGACCTGGTGGAAGCCATCAGAGGCAGGAGGTATGGAAATTACCTCCATTAAGGGGTTGGAGGTACCGGAAGCCATCAGAGGCAGATGGAGGGTGAATACTCCACTCCATTAAGGGGTTGGAAGTATCGGAAGCCATCAGAGGCAGGAGGTATAGGAATACTCCCCCTCATTAGGGGGTAGGAAAGTCACTAGGATGTTAGGAGTTGCTACTACTGTGTCTTCCAAACCAAAGGGTTGGGTTCAAATTTAGTGATTCAGGATTCTCTGCTTATATTGTTTTATTTCTTCTGCATATTACAGTGGAGTTCACTTATCTCAACTCGCGGTTAACTCGTCAATCCTATTATGTCGACGTTTTTGAAGTGGAACCGCCAAACTCCCTATTTGTCTAAGCATTTTCTCATCGGTTACATCGATTCTTTAATGTCGCTGAATCCTAGTATCTCGCCACTTCACATGGTTATCTCGTGACTAAGATCGTACCTAGTTCACTGCGCATGCGCTGAGTTTGCGTTGCACGTGAATCTCCAGTGGTGCCGCGCAGCCACAGAAGAACTCGCAGACAGTGTTGCCAACTTAGCGCCTTTGTCGCTATATTTAGCGAGTATTCAGACCACATTTTCAAAAAAGCAACTAGCGACAAATCTAACGACTTTATCTGGAGTTATTGGAGACTTTTGGAGACTCTGAAGTGAAAGCACATATCAAGTGCTGCTGTGAGCCCCACCCCCATCCCACAGCACTCACAGCTGTGTGCACATAAAGCCTGCCTTCTCTGATTTAATTGGTTTTCTCAAATATTTTGACATTGGTCGGTAACGAGCGGTTACTGACCAATGAGTATGAGGCTTAGATGAACACACACGCCTGCTTCTGTTCTGAGGTGAGCTTTGCTCAGCGCTGCTGCGGATTGAAGAAAACGGTTTTTAAAAGATGGGATGAAGCCGAATTTGTTGAGAGCACATTAGGCAAGCAGAACAAGAAAGTATGCATTCTAGTACAGCGTGATGACCTCTCGAATATGTTATGAGCGAATGTGTTTACACGTGTGTTGTGACTGTTTAAGCTGTGATTCTCCAACATTGTGTTTGCAATGTTGGAGAATATAATTAAAGGTTTGTATCGAGAATGGAAGGCTGTTGGTTATCTCGATCAACGGTTATCTCGACGCTTTTTTGCCCCCGAGGCCGTCGACATAACTGTATTCCACTGTATTTTTATTTCTAATGGATCTATTGTGATTTTTACTGTGATTATTTTAATTTGAATTACCATATGTGTGTTTTATATAAATAAACTTGCCTTACCTTACCTTACCCTGACCGCTCGATCTGTGTTTTTTACCATGCTAGCGAGCGGTCTATGGCACGCCAACCAGTAAATGATCCTTGATATAACTTTGCCGCTTGGAGTTGGTGCTGGTGAACAACAAATCGTAATTCTCCATCGTCCCAGCTGAGGACACAGATCCATCAGATCCAGAGCTCAGCTATTCACCGCCCCGCAAGCTACACAAGATTGCGCTAGAGCCCACCGCAGACCGTGGAATTTAGCCTGCCGCAATGTACGAGCCCGAATGAACCCCTGTAATGAGGACAAAACGAGACATTGGCCCAGAGCCGGAGCCACACCGAGAGTTTCATTTATTCTGTGCATATTTACTCCCTATTTTGTTCAGTTCTTTTTACCGTCTCGTTTATGGAAAGTGGTTCTGTCTGGTTATCCTTCGATCTCCTATGTTTCTTTATTGTGAATTTAATAAACATCATGTAACTATCTAGTAAAAAGTGATGTGTGCACGCATCACTAACTTTTGTTTTAAAAACAATTGTAAAATATATTTCTTCATTGTGATATCAGGAAAGATTGTATTTTGTAAAAATGCAATGTAGATTTCAGTAAATTAAAGGATCCAGACAAAATTAAACATTGACAATTTGTTTATCTTTTGTTTTGATTTTTTTCACAGGGTTAATCTTATTCTTGTGCCTGGGCACACTTACCATGCTGAGGCCCAATATGTACTTCATGGCGCCCTTGCAGGAGAAGGTTGTGTTCGGGATGTTCTTCCTGGGTGCAGTGTTGTGCCTCAGCTTCTCCTGGCTGTTTCACACAGTGTACTGCCATTCTGAGAAAGTCTCTCGCACTTTCTCCAAGTAGGTTTATTGTCTTATTAACTGTATTATTTGATAGAAGGAAATTACTTTGTTACTTATCTCTCTGTTTCTCTCTCTCTCAGGCTAGACTACTCCGGAATTGCTTTGCTGATCATGGGCTCTTTTGTACCCTGGCTTTACTACTCCTTTTACTGCTCTCCTCAGCCGCGTCTCATCTACCTCACAATCGTCTGTGTGTTGGGTATAGCAGCCATCGTCGTTGCACAGTGGGACCGTTTCTCCACTCCCCGCCACAGGCCCACCAGAGCAGGTAAGCAGTGATGAATTTACAGTAACAATGTACATTTTGGCTTATTTTAGGCCAATCTTTAAGGCTAAAAGATTGAACCTAAAGTGATGAAATATAATGTGTATATATAGAAATATATATAAAACTAATTAAAAAAAATTGTAATGGTAACACTTTACAGTAAGGTTTCATTAGTTAACGTGAACTAAGAATGAACAACATTTCTACTGCATTTATTAATCTAAGTTCGTGTAAATTTTAACATTTACTAATACATTATTCAAATCAAAAGTTGAACTTGTCAACATTAATGCACTGTGAACTAACATGAACAATGAATGACTGTATTTTTACTAACTAACATTATAATAGAATATCAGTGATACTACAAGAAGACAACGGTTTATTTCACAGCAAACTGTTTTTGAAAAATGTTTCCTTTAGGAGTTTTCATGGGTCTAGGATTGAGCGGGATTGTCCCCACCATGCACTTCACCATCGAGGAGGGTTTTGTCAAAGCCACTACTGTTGGACAAATGGGCTGGTTCTATTTAATGGGCGCCATGTACATCACAGGTGCTGGACTGTATGCTGCACGAATCCCAGAGCGCTATTTCCCGGGCAAGTGTGATATTTGGGTAAGTTATAGTGTTTTTGACCTTTGTGGTATAGTCAGAAATGATTTTCTTAGTCATATTCTGGAGTATAGTGATATACAGACGTATTACTCATCTAGTTTTCTCTCTTCTTAGTTTCACTCACACCAGATATTCCATGTGCTGGTGGTGGCAGCAGCCTTCATTCATTTCTATGGGGTGTCCAATCTGCAGGAGTTCCGCTATGGCCTTGAGGGAGGCTGCACTGATGACACTCTCCTCTGAGAGCTCTACAAACAAATCCCTTTTCAACTAGGATTTGTAGTGCCCCCATTTATACTTATTCCTTGATTTATTTTTATTCACCTTTTGAGTTTTTTCCTGAATGTTTTGACTTTTATTCATTTTTATTCTGTTACAAAGAATCCATGAAATTTCATTTCATTTGATGAAAGCTTTTTGTGGTGAAAGGTCACCGTAGGCTGAACAAGTTATCGAAGGCTGAAACATGGTAACCTTAGTTATCATCAAACTTTAATGTAAACACAATCTCTTGGAGTATGAACGAGTTTCTTTAGTAGTGAAAAGCACTTTCATTGAGCCATAGAGATGCCCCCTTATAATATAATGCATACAGGTTTTTCTTAATGTATATGAACAGTTCTTCACATCATTTGATGCACGCCCAAACTATTGCCCAAACTTTACTGAACAGAGCAGAGATGCCTTTGACATCTCTTTCAAAATAACTGGAACGCGCACAAAGGGCAAATAAAGGGTTTGAGGATTTTTGGGCAAAATCTACCTGCTTGGAACACGTTCATAATTTTAACTTGTACTTCTAGGTCAAATGAAAATGTAAACAGGTCAACTGTTGCACCTTACAGCGCAGATATTGAATATCATTGTTATTAAAGCCTCTGCATGGATACATCTGTGCAGTCTGTAAAGTATAAACTTTCCTGTAAAGTATAAGAATATTCCTGTGCCTTAGGCCACTGGAAATAGGTTTAAAATAGATGGGCCAAAACTACAGTGTAGTAAATTTCATTAGTCTCAAAACAACTAGTTAATTTACTTTGCAAGCAATCCAATCAAATTATTAATAAGGTTACATAACAAACAAAAGAGTTTGACCTTTATTGTTGAACTTTCTCAGACTGCTGTTTGTAAAAAAGTAGTGTTTGATCCTTTTTAAATAAATAAGCTAACTGTGGCTTTACCACAACCATATATTCATGTGTTACGTGTAGAGGTGGTAAATCATTTACATTTAAACTGAAATGTGAAATGTTTCAATAAATATTTATGGATCATACTTTGAGTTTCTCTTATTTGCTTGATTTATAACGTGGACATTATCGTTCAAGAGAAAATGGAGATTTGTGTGTGTTCAAAATTAAACCCCTGATGGTCCATTTTTATCATAAATTTGCACACAGCTGTCTCTCTGAACCAGGATATTATTTGCAAAATATATCTAAATAAAGTATTCAAATATCCAGTAATATGTATTGAATAGTATATCTGCCTTTTATAAAAGATGTTCCCATCATGTTCAAACATTACTTCGTTTGAAAATGGAGTCTGTTAATCTGAGCGGAACGAATTCGTGGCTTGTTTCTAGCCGGTCTGTTTTAGCAGTTGCGCATGTATTAGCAATAGCTGACACTAGTCCGCTAGTGTTTTTCAACTACTGTGTATTATTGTGTTTGTACTTAAGTTACCATATTTGTACTCAACGTTTCGACGATCATATTTGGATAACAAATCTGATTTATGCAGGGTCAGTTTTCCTAATGGTCTGACTTAGAGGCGAGTATTCCTCTTACTAGTCTCTTATTTAGCCAGCTTGCTAATTATATTAATACAATATTAGATGCATTAACTGATCATAATCAAGTAATTAGTGTTCAATTCTGATTGATCGCATGGTTTGTTTTCAGTTTGCTTACTAACATGGATGACAGTAAACAGACCTCCTCTCCCGAGGGATCTGTAGCCTCTCTCGTGTCAGAAGATGGTAAAAATGTGAAATCAGTTTTGTGCCAGAGATGTTCTTCCAAGGTGCTCTGCCCAGGCATGGCAGTGTTTGCAGAAAAGGAGGTAACTTTTTTTCCCCCATTAGATTTGTGTAAATACAGGTGTGGTTTATGTTACATCACTATAATTCATTGTAATTTACACCAAGTAATTTGAACAATTATAGTTATGATATGTCTGTGTGCACAACTGACTTGTAATTGAAAATAAATTGTTATATTATATACAATGATGAAGATGTCATCTCAAGACTGATATGTCCTCTGTTTTGCGTGCAACACCCCATTTCCATTTACCAGCTGTTTCTGCCTTCAATGAGAAAGAAAACCTCCTTTGGTCAGTCAGACGGGACATTGGACGGAGATACTTTAACAGCTCACTGGCTGGTTGATGACATGTACACATTTGAGAATGTGGGTTTCACAAAAGATGTTGGCAAAGTGAAGTACCTTATTTGTGCGGATTGTGAGATTGGACCCATTGGTTGGCATTGCCTCGATGACAAGAAGAGCTTCTATGTGGCGTTGGACCGGGTGAACCACGAATAGAGCGCTTATTGAAGTCACTATTTGGAAAAATTCTATAGTATTTGACCATGTAACTCAAATGGCTTTCTTCAGGGGAAAAAACTACTATAGGTCTTGTTTTTTGCTCTTTTCACAGAGTTTAGTAAAATGTAAATGTAATAGCCTTTTTCTTTTTATTATGATGATGATGATGCTGATGATGTTTTCATTCTACAAACTGTATGCTAACATAGTCTGTCATAGAAGAATGGAGATTATCTTTTTAAACATTCCTTAACACACGACCTTTCCATTATCTCTCTGTGAGTTTTCCGAACACATGAAGTCACTTGTGTTTGAGGAGATTTTGAAGGTCAAATAACAAAACTCATTGTTGGCCATTCAAGATAATTACAATAAATCAATAAAATATCATTCTAAGCTGTTATGGGAGTTACTTTTTTGTAGAATGTGTTTCTCAATGCATCTAGTGTATGTGTGTGTTTATACACATATAGGGTAAATATGATGTCTGTTGTTTTGTTTTGAAAGAATACCGTTTTAGATGTGAAGAATATTCATCATCCTAACTGGATGTGCTGTTGTGCGTAAAATATTAATGCACACTTATGATTTAAAGGGATTTGGGAAAACAACACAGGAAACGCATCGATATGTTATGTTTTTAAGACAATTAAGCAAAAGTGTGGATATTGTCGGTAACGGCTCAGGTTACTACTGCCACACCTCAGTGCTTCTGTCTCAGTAGAATAGCTGGGCTGTTTCCTGCGATAGGCGGATAAGGGAACCGGGGATCGAGGTCCAGTGTCTCATAGGGGGCGACAGCTTCCGAGTTGACGTGCGGTACGTGCTCATAGCATTTTCTCGCATGGAATACTACGGTGGATGTTGATGGACCTTCTGCACTGAGTTATGTAAAGATATAATTCAACTGCAACCCCAGTACGGTGAGATACTTTCTGTCTTGGCACAATATTTCATTTCCGCTGAAGGATCCTGCATTCTGAAATCGGGTCACGAGACTGTGCAAACGCTCACGGATTATATAGTCAGACGGTTTTTGATGCGCTATCTGTACCATGTCACCCCGTGCCAGAGGTTAATCTTGAATTTAGATGTCAATCGAGTGGGGAGTGGATAAATGCATCGTCCCTGAACAACATCTGTTACTTCCGAGTGGGTAACTCGAAAGAGTCCATTTAAAGAAGTAGTTCCGGTGAAAATGAAGCTGTGGTGTATCAATCCGCGCTAGTCACTTCTCTAATTTAATGGCAGCCGACTTCTGCATTTTTAAAACAGTTTAGTGGAGACGTTAAAATGCATAAATACACACGTTTTCGAGAGGGGTTCTCATATTTGTGTATAAAAGCTTATTTTTTTCACCACAGGTTTCATGAGAGTACCGTCCTTTACTTGATGTTTACATAAGCCTTTGCAAGCAGATCAAGCTCAGAAAAAAAGCAAACGCGTTTTGAAAATAAAACCTGGAGGACTTTTATAGACAGCTACGTCTGCTAGATTTGAAATATAATTACATATTTTTTTGCTGTAATACAATTGGGGTAATGTATATATTTTTTGTTAATAATAAATCATGTTGATAATTGTTGACCATTACCAAACCAAAAGCTTTGTTAGTATTGATCGTTACGTAAATGGTGCGATAACGAGTGATGCTTCTTTTTCACTCAAAAGCGTTTTAGAAAATTTAAACGTACATATTTCATTTTAAAATACTTTTGAAAAATCTGCATTGGCAAGAATGTCGGATAAAGAAAGGAAATCGAGTGTCTCTACTTTTGAAGCGGAAGACGACCAAGTACTGACGTCGGCGCTCCGCCTGTGTGTACGTTTCCCAAAGTGGATGAGGATGTTAATTGTCGGAGTTCAGGTGTAATCATTCTTTATTATGGCATCTTTTCGAGACTAATTAAAACATTTACTTCAACTTCAAACAGTTAACTGCAGTTTCTACATGTCCTCATTTGGATCAAGTTCCCCAGAATGACCCATTCACGACCCAACGAGTTTATTCCACCACCGGAGTGTCCTGTCTTTGAGCCCAGTTGGGAGGAATTTGCCGACCCTTTTGGGTTCATCAACAAAATACGTCCAATTGCAGAAAACACTGGCATCTGCAAGATCCGCCCGCCCCCGGTAAGTTTCTTCGACATATAACAGAACTGTCAAATGCAAGTCAGCCCTCGCTCGTCTTGTTTTTACTCTTAGATCGTAGATCCCGAGACACTTTTCTAAAGACGGGTTTTTCAACATGGCGGATTGCGGCTCCAGCCATTGCGAACGTTCGTAACGGCGTGTGCGCGTGTGCGCGCTGCTACTAGCTATGCGTGAATGCTCGCGTGTGCTTTACTCATATAGGGACCACAATAACACCACTTACTTTCTTTTCAAGATAGTTTTACCATACTATGGCTTTTAAGTATCACAGTTTTTTTGTTTTGTTTTTTTGCTGATACTTTTAACAAATATTTGATTGATTAAAAAAATGTTGAGGACGGAATATAGTGATTGTTATTGTCTTTCAAAATCAATGCATCCACCCAAACAATAACAGTCCTCGATAGTTAAACTTGCAACCTGGGACAAGCATTTATATAACTTTTTTTATTAATTTTTATTTTATTTATATTTTATTAACAACCTGGACTGTTGGTGTTCATTTATAAGACGAAATATCTATAACGACAGGGCATTTGCTTTCAAATTTATTCTCTTACTATATTAATCTGACGTCGAATTATGATGTAAAAGTGTTTATGACGTTTTATTTTTGTTTATTATGTTGACGTGTTTCTGTTTATTCAACGCTACGGAAACATTGTCTTGTCTAAAAATGGCCACTTTTCCTAACAAATATTATAAACGCTCGTTTGTCAACAAATGACTGTCGTTTATCAAATGTTATAAGTTTTATCTTGAGAGAAATGTAAAGGAAATATTGCTGAAGTTGGCAGTGGCGTAATTGGTGTTCGTCGTTGTCCTCCATGTTGTGCGAGTTGTGTATTTGCATTTGGCCGTTAAAACTGAAATTTGATGTCAATAACTACGCAAGTGAGACGCTAGATTCGGTTTAGGTCGCGTTTTAAACGTGTACAAAGTTGCTTTTCGTCTTGGCTATAGATATTTTTGTAATATTTGTCCTTGCAACTGTTAACACCCTAAAACGGCCTCCGTGAAAAGATAAAGACTGTATTGTAGTCCCAGTGGACCATTTCACAACTTGAAGTTTATTTTTCAATGTTCTTGTATTCGCACCATACCCTACCATATTATGTGCAAAATTGATTTAGGTGAAAAAAATTAAATTAAGACCATCCTGATGTAAATTTGTGTATTAAACAGTTTTTTATGTCACTCTGGTGTAGTTGAAATACTATATCACTTTCATATTGTTTAGTACTGTCATTGTTCAGTAGAAAGATGGCATTATGAAAAACCTGCATGCAAATATAAATACCAAGAGTGATCTTCTGTTAGACGAGAGTTGTTAAACTCCTGTGGCAAATGGTGTGTGTGTGTGTGTATATATATATATATATATATATAAAAAGCTTAACACGTTTTTTTTTTATGTCAGGGATGGCAGCCACCATTTGCCTGTGATGTGGACAGACTGCATTTCACACCACGCATTCAGAGGCTCAATGAGTTGGAGGTGAGACCTTTATTTGTCTCATGTTTGTTCAAAGTTTTGTATTTGTAGATATGATCATGTGGCCTTATTAAACTGAAACCTGCAACTAGCATGACCTTTTTTTTTGATCTGCCACACTTAAAAGCTAAGGGTTTGGTGTCAACACTAAAAAGGTCTCTAGCAAAAAGCAAAGGAAGGGTCACTGGTTGAATATCACAATAAGACCCCATTGTTGCCACTTTTGGTTGTTTTGTGGTTTGTTTCTTTTTAATATGCACTACCATTAAAAAGTTTAGTCAATAACATTTTTTTTTTAAATATATTTTTGAAGTAGTCTCTTATGCTCACAGTGGCTGCATTTATCGTACCATTGTGAAATGTTATTACAATTGCCTTTTTAAAATGTAACTTTAAACTGTTACTCCAGTCACGTGATCCTTCAGAAATCATTCAAGTATGAAGTAACATTTCATATTACAATCAATGTTATAAACAGTCGTTCTGCTTATTTTATGGAAACTTTGATATCATTTTTTTAGGATTCTTTAATGAATAATGTTTTCAAAACGCAAATATTTATTTGATATAGAAATCTATTGTAACATTATTCTTTTACTGTCAGTTATAATCAATTTAATGTGTCCTTTAAGAATAAAAGTAGTAAGTTCTTTTAAAGTTCCTTCACAAACTAAATGCTACTGAAAGAACCAGAATTTCATGTTTGGCTTTCTGATACAATTTCCGTGGCATTTTATTGTTTCACAGGCCCAGACCAGAGTGAAGCTAAATTTCTTGGATCAGATAGCAAAGTTCTGGGAACTGCAGGGATGTACACTGAAAATTCCTCATGTCGAGCGCAAAACGCTGGATTTATACGTTCTTTACAAGGTAGGACTGAGGTTATGTTATCTCTGCTGGTCATACACGTAGTTTAAAGCATAGTGTTTGAGTTAATGTTTGCAGGTAATATGAATACTGGAGTTCAAAATACGGCTATTTTTGAAAAATAAATATGGATGTAAACATGTCTGTGGTGACCTCTCTCTCTGTCTAGCTGGTCAAAGAAGATGGAGGCTTTGATGTGGTCTGTAAAGAGCGAAGATGGACCCAGATTGCAATGAAGATGGGCTTTGCCCCCGGTAAAGCAGTTGGCTCTCACCTCCGCTCTCACTATGAGAGGATTCTCTACCCATACTATTTGTTCCAGACAGGAGCTAATCTTATGGTGAGGTCACTAAAGTGCTTGTATTCCCCTTTCCAGCATTATATAATTTTTCCTGATTAATGTTCTTTATGTTGCACACATGACAGTTCTTGGTAGGGAAACTAACTATCCGAACAGGAAGGGTGTTCTACTTTATTAAGCATTCTTTATAAGCGCCCTAGTTTATTTTTTCGCTGTATTCAGTGCTGATTGGGTGGCCTGCATTGTAGTTTTGCATAAAATTGACTGGGAAGTACAGCAAACATAAACTTGACGTTGTGTTTTTGGGTATGTTTTTATAGGGTGTCATTTGTAGTTTGTTTTTACTTTAAGTAGTGTCTGGTAGGTTGTTTGTCTCTTTTGGTGTTCCTGTGGGTTCAGTGGTTAACAGATTTCACTGATGTACATGTTTTTTTGTGTTGTACCCACGGTCCCCTTCCCCCAACCATAAAGGGGTGTGAATTCATTCAATGAGCCCTGAGCTCTAGTCCCACTCGCCTACTGCTTTTGCCCTATGTTTAATACCCTAGGGGTGATCTGCTTTGCCTCTCACTGTTACTGGCTTTAATAGTGTTCACCCTGCTGTCATTTAGCTCTCTGGTTAATTAGAAAAGAGTGAAGCCACATGTGCACACTTATAACTATATTTATAACACCCCTATATGCATTGGCATTGTTCAAAATGTAACAAAGAAAACAACAGAAATTAACCCTATGCATCAGGCATGATGTCATCATTAAATCTCTTTCTCTGACAGAACTCTCAGAAACCAACTCTGACTAATGACACCAAAGACAAGGAGTACAAACCCCATGATCTGCCCCAGCGTCAGTCGGTGCAACCGGCAGAAACCTGCACTATTGCCCGCAGAGCTAAACGGACAGAGGTAATGGATGGATGCAAAAATCAGATTCGTACCTGGATTGGTTTGTTAAAAAATTGGGTATCCTTTATTTCTGACTTTGCCCTTCTCTTCATAGGGTCGCTGTTTTAAGTCAGAACCGGGTGAGGTGTGTGAAAACAAACCCAACCTGAGGAGGCGAATGGGCTCTTGTGTGGCAAAAACAGAACCAGGTACTGATCCGTATGTTTATTTTCAAGTTTTCCTCTCAAAAATCACTTTGCATATTTTGAAGTTCTTAATGGCTGGGTGTTCACATCCATATACTACCGTTAAAAATTTGGTGTCATGCTGACATGCAGATTTTTTTAACTTCCTATTCATGAAAACATCCTAAAAATGTATGTATATTATGTTTTCAACTTTCATGATTTTATTATGATAGCAATAAGAAATGTAATATTAGTAATCAGATTTCTGAAGTGTCGTTTGACAATGAAGAAAGGACTAATGGCTGTTGAAAATTCAGCTTTGCCATCACATGAATTAAGTACATATTAAAATACTTTATTTTAAATTGTAATGCTTCATAGTATTACTGTTTTATAGTATTTTGATCAAATAAATACAACCCTAGTAAGCATGAGCGATTTCTTTTAAAAAGTAATACTAACCCCTAGCCGTATTGTATTTCCACATTTTAATCTCTCTGCAGTGTCACGTTTCAAACGTTTTGGTTTTTTCACTTCTCTCTAGTCAAAGAAATTTCAGTCAAAGAAATTTCAGTCAAAGAAATTTCAGTACAGGTGAAGGAAGAACCCATTGAGCAACCAATTGAAGGTGAAAAATCAAAGGTGAGGGCGGAGGTCAGAGAACCATTTGGTTTACACACAACAGAGAGTAAATTGTCCTTTATAGCAATGTTTTTCCCTACAGGTCGAGCAGTACATATGCTTGGTATGTGGAGGTGGAGGGGATGAAGATAGGCTACTGCTTTGTGATGGATGTGACGACAGCTATCACACTTTCTGTCTGATCCCACCCCTCCATGATGTCCCCAAAGGTGACTGGAGGTGCCCCAAGTGCCTGGCTCAGGTGAGCCACTGTCTAAATCTGCAAACCGATTACATCACTTTTCTTTTGTTTTTATCACACAATTGTTTTGTGACCTAATATGATATCAATGTTTTTGTGCAATCAAAAGGTTACAAAGTTATATTCTTAGAAGCTACATTCATAACTAAATTACAGCTGCTCCTGTTTGTGCTCTCTGCACACATTACCTACTGTTTTTTAGGACATATGCTTTTGCTTAATTGTACGGAATTAGTCGATTTTATCTAGGCTATGCAGTTATAAAGTAATCATTGGCTTCTCTGTTGTCAATATAGGAGTGTGGTAAGCCACAGGTGGCGTTTGGCTTCGAGCAGGCCTCCAGAGACTACACCCTCCGCACCTTTGGTGATATGGCCGACTCTTTCAAGTCTGACTACTTTAACATGCCTGTTCACGTATGTCTGTTAAACGACACTTGTGATAAATATGATTACATACCATGTGCAATTTAAAAATATGGTGTGATTTCCCTTATTGTTTGACAGATGGTTCCCACAGAGCTGGTGGAGAAGGAGTTCTGGCGGCTGGTTAGCACCATCGAGGAGGACGTCACTGTGGAGTATGGGGCTGATATTGCTTCAAAGGATTTTGGAAGTGGCTTCCCTGTTAACAGCGGCACATTTAAGGTCTCGCCAGAGGAGGAGGTAGAAAAATCAATGAAATGCTTTGAAGTTTGTGCAGTCTGTATCCTAAAAACACAGATCAGAATCTTTAATCACAAATCCATGTTTCGATTACATTTATTTTTCTCCAGGATTATCTGAACAGTGGCTGGAACCTCAACAACATGCCAGTGTTGGATGCATCTGTGCTGACTCATGTCACGGCGGACATCTGTGGGATGAAGCTCCCATGGCTTTATGTGGGCATGTGCTTCTCCTCCTTTTGCTGGCACATTGAGGACCACTGGAGTTATTCTATTAATTATCTGCACTGGTAATCCACTTGCACTTTTCACGTTGAAAGAAACCCATTTTACATGCTAGATTAAGCATATGTGCTCTTCAACAACTTCCTGGACAGTGCTAGCTTTTACATGTTTATGCTTCATTTAATCAGTTACTAAGATTACTATGACAATCCATGCTCTAAAATTGTTGTTTTTCCACTCACTTTTGTTGTTTTGATTCGCAGGGGAGAGCCAAAGACGTGGTATGGCGCTCCTGGCTATGCCGCCGAGCAGTTGGAAAACGTGATGAGGAACCTGGCCCCTGAGCTCTTTGAGTCTCAGCCAGACCTGCTCCACCAGCTGGTCACCATCATGAACCCAAATGTGCTCATGGAGCATGGAGTACCAGTGAGTGGCCACATATACGATCATAGATGGACATTTATGGACTAATCATAGACCATTAAGAACATTCAGTTGAACACATTTTATTGCAAACAAATTTGTACGGTCAATTATCACATCTTGTCCTTGTAGATTTACCGTACAAACCAGTGTGCTGGTGAGTTTGTCATTACCTTTCCGAGGGCCTATCACAGTGGATTCAACCAAGGCTTCAACTTTGCAGAGGCAGTCAACTTCTGCACAGCAGACTGGGTAAAAGGAGTTTAATGTTGATGGAAAATAAAAATGTACCCAATCCATTTTGTAAATGCGTGTTATTAGTCTGAGAATAAATGTATGGCAACATTGTCACAATGTTCCCCGTCCACACGGATCTGTGAAAACAACTAAAAAAAACTATTCTGCTACCAAGCCAGTAGTTGGCAGTCGCTTTGTAAATGCTCACAAATTTGCATTCTTTGTACTTTACATCACAATAACAGTATCGTTTTGACTTTAATGTTGAATAGGCACAGTTCTATGTAAGATATGTATCAAAATGAACTAAAATCAGGTTTTGTGTTTCAGATGCCTCTTGGTCGGAAGTGTATCGAGCACTACCGATCCCTCAACAGATATTGTGTTTTCTCCCACGATGAAATGACCTGTAACATTGCCTTCAAGGCAGACAGTCTAGAGTTGGAACTGGCCTCTGCTGTTCAGAAGGACATGTGTGCCATGATTATGGAGGAGAAGATGCTCCGTGAGAGAGCCTATAAGCTGGTGGGTGGCTATTTTAAAAGCAGTGAGCCCATTTAAACTGCTTTAACTTGCACTTCATGACCCAGTTGTATGTCTGTGTGTGTATACATGTATGAATTCAGTTAGAAAAATAAGACTATATAAGTCTGTTACCAATTAAATGAATCATTATCAACAAAATCCATCTTTCCACTGAAGAGAATGCAGAGGTGGCATTAATGCATTTACGCTGCAAAATTATAACCAAACATAATCAACATGCTATGAAGTATTGAGGGATTTAGTTGGTGCTACGTTACTAGAATACTGAATATGAAAAACTATTTTTAATAGTTATAATCAACTGTAATTTTTCATAATTATGTTTCTACTTAATTTTTTATTTATGTATAAACATTTAAATGACGGGCAGGATGGATTTATTCAAACACATTCAATTTTGAAGAACTAAAAAGAAAATATTTATTTATTTTAGTAATTAAACCTGCCTCTGCTCTTTGTTTTTATTCATCGTCTGACTGTCTATTACTAATTGATCCCATTGTGTATTTGCTTTTCTGTAGGGCGTGTGGCACTCCCAGCAGGTCGACTATGATATTCTACCAGATGAGGAAAGGCAGTGTGCTAAGTGCCGGACCACCTGTTACCTGTCTGCCATCACCTGTCCATGTAGCCCTGACCAGCTGACCTGTCTCCACCACATCCAGGACCTCTGCTCTTGCCCTGCTAGAAGCTACACCCTCAAGTACGTGTTTGCAAAAGCACAGGATGTTACAACATGTCATAGGTTTAATGACATGTTACTCAGGACAATGGATCATATACAAGAGTTTTTGTTTTAATTATTTTCATTAATCTGTTTGTCTTTTACTTGTGCAGCTATAAATACACACTTGCTGAACTGAAGCCATTGTTCCAGGCTTTGACTGCTCGTGCCGAGTCTTATGAAGACTGGGCATCTAAGGTTAACAAGATTTTGAAAGCTGATCAAGACAATAAAAGTGGTAAGTTTTCATTGCAATGTGTTCATCTTTAAACCTCATAGATCTCATAATTTGTAAATGGATACATTTATTCCAAATGTATGAATAATTGTCAGCTGGCTGGTGACTTTAACGAGCTGTGGAAGTTAAAATGCAAATTTTTTCCTACCAAAACGGTTGCTGTGATCAATTTCAACATGCCAGCTACTGTCATTGTTTTCTGGGGGTTAAATGCACTTGTTTTTGATTCCATTATTTTAGGACACACTAAAGAAAAATGTGTGTTTGTTTTCTTCTTATTAGATTTGGAGGAGCTTCGTTGCTTGGTAGTAGAAGCAGAGAAAAAGATGTACCCTGAGACTGAGCTGCTAGGTCACCTTCGTCAAGTCATCCAGAATGCAGATAGGTGTACCTCAATGGCCCAACAACTCCTCAATGGCAAGAGACAGACAAGGTACATGTACTGCTTCCTCTGATATGTAAAACGATCTAAGTTCTTGCTTTTTAAGTTGATGCGGTTCCGTACAATATCTGTATATTTGTGTTAATAGGTATCGTTCCGGTGGGGGAAAGTCTCAAAATCAGCTCACAGTGGAGGAACTGAAGTTGTTTGTCAATCAGTTGTATGACCTGCCTTGTACCATCCGACAGGCCCCTTTCTTAAAGGTAACCAATAACACAACATGCTAAGTGTATTTTTCCTTGTTCACAGATGTGTTGATCTTACATTTTCTCCTTCTACTTCTATCTCAGGCTCTTTTAAACCGTGTTGAACAGTTCCAGCAGCAGAGCTCGGATCTCCTTGGAGAAGACATGCCTGGTTCCTCTGCCCTCCAAGGCCTCCTAGATGAAGGAGCAGGGTTGGATGTGGAGCTGCCTCAGCTGGCGGTGTTGAGACAGAGGTTGGAGCAGGCACGCTGGGTGGAGGCTGTTCAGGAAGCCAGCGATCAGCCGGCCGACCTCAGTCTAGACTGCATGAGGAGGCTCATAGATCAAGGAGTGGGCCTGGCACCGCACTCCTGTGTGGAGAGAACAATGGCCCGCCTGCAGGAGCTGCTCACTGTTTGTGAACACTGGGAAGAAAAGGCCCATAACATGCTCACTGCTAGGTGAATTAGTTTGTATTTAAGTAAAATGTTAAAAATGTCTATTTTAATTTGATTTAATAGTTTTCACCTGTCATTTAATCACCCTCATCTCGTTCCAAACACAAGACTTGTTTTAGTTTCGCGTCATTAAACATACATTTTCAATGAAATCTGAGAGATTACGGTCACTCCGTTTGCACTACGTCAAGAATTTGATGCTTCAAAAAGAGATTGTAAAAGAAAACAATTAGAATACAGTGGTTTAATCCAAGTCTTCTGAAGAGACAGGATTGTTTTTTTGAGAATTAAAAATTTTACTTACTTTTACGTACTTTAGGCTTGTATTCATTCTATATAATGGTTCAATTAAATCTGTTCATCATATAAAGCGATTCCCATCAAGATTCGGTAGAATTGACTTTCAACAACAGAAATCTTTAAAAAACAAATCCTTTGTGCTTTGAATGTAAATGAAAGCCTTCTGGATTTGCACCAACATAAGAGTAAGTAAATGATGACAGAATTTTCATTTTTGGATCAGCATCTTTTTCCACTAACAAGAGTCACTATACTAAATAGTTAACAGCTAGAGTAGGTTCTCTTCAACACTTTTATCAGCTAGATCTGAGAAGCAAAAGCAACTCTTGGTGATTGAAGTTTGGCATTGTGCAACAAAATAATTTGCAAGCTGTTGTAGCCAAATTTTGCTTGCAAATGTTTTTTTTATTTCTATCAATCACTTGTGCTAATAAAATTCCAGCGCTTCCTACATGCATTGTAAAAACAATCCTATGGATGGTTAAGCTAGTTTTTATGTGCAGGATAGGCATTTTTACTTAATAGTTTTCTCTTAGTTAATCTGTCAAGAAACAGCTTTGTGACATTGTTCAGTGTGACACCTACATTGTTCATGCACTACAGTGTGGAGTTTGAAAGTGTTTTTTTTTTTATGATTTTGAACAAGTTTCTTTTGCTCCAAGACTGCGTAAAGATTTTAATATTGTGAAATATTTTATATTTATTTAAACTTCTTATTCATTTCTGTAATGGGTAAGCTAAATTTTCAGCGTCATTACTCTAGTCTTCAGTGTCTCTTGATCTTTCAGAAATAATTTTAATGTGATGATTTGCGGCTCAAGAAACATGTTTTATTGTTATCAATGTGGAAAACAGATGCTTAATATTTTTGTGGAATAATAAGTTCGAAAGAACAGCGTTTATTTTAAATCTTTTGTAAAAATGTAAAAACATTAACTTTCAATACTATCAATTGAATGTGTTGTTACTGAATGAAGCCTTTTAACACTAAAATAATGTAGTATTTTTCTTTTTTTTTTTTTTTTTGGTCAGGCCTCGTCATAGTATCGAGACTCTTGAGGCAGCTATACAGGAAGTGGACAGCATCCCAGCATACCTGCCCAGCTGTCTTCAGCTCAAAGACTGCGTAAGCAGGGCCAGAGAGTGGATAATGGAATCAGATGCTCTTCAGGTGTGTTTCACATATTTCTGTACTGCTCTATTATTTGTAACCCAAAGATTAGATGCATAGAACCTTGTGTAAGTAGCGCTCTTTCCATTTAAACATTTATTACTACAGGCTGGTGGCCGTATTCCTGGTCTTGCTGCCCTATCTGAACTAGTGTCGAGAGCCAGAGGTATTCCGGTAATGTTAGAACCACTCACTCGACTGGAAAGCTTAGTATCTGAGGTACAGACCTGGAAGGAAAGTGCAGCTAAAACGTTCCTGTTGAGGAACTCATCCCATTCTCTCCTCGAGGTAGAGTACTTATTTTATAACCATACTACTTTTGGATTTGAATAACTACATGATTTGTGAGTAAAATTTGTGTTTTTTTATTAATTTATATGTTTGTGTCTTTTAAGGTTCTGTGTCCTAGGTGTGAGAGTGGACCGCAGAAGTCAAAATCTAAAAAAGCCAAGGATGTCTCATTGCCCTGCAAGAAAGTTGATGTAAAACTGGACTCTCTTTTTGATGTGGAAAAAGCTCTTTCTACAAGCAAAGATACAACTTCAGCAGTAAGTCACATTTTGGTTAAGTTTTAGGCTAAATGGAAAAACTAGTAGGTTTTGGTTAGTCTTGTGGACCCTGGTATATTTGTAAATCTTTTTTTTTTTTAAGATTTCTGCATGTCCTTGCACTCACAATAATATTATTATTATTATTTTAAAGATTACTGCTTGTCCTTAGTCTTGAAGGCCATAAGAACTCATAAGAAAAATCATTTAAAGGTCAGGAATCGCAATACGACCTAATGGGTTAATTAAATCATGGCCATTTTAAGTTAAAGTAAGATATTATTTTTATTTTGGTTACACAAACTGTATCTGGCATTTAATTTAATATAAATTCTAGTGGCTTCTTTCTGGGCAGAGAAAGGAAAGACTAAGATTTTTTTTTTAATACATTCTGTATTTAGATTTTATTAGTATCAGCACAATCTTTTTATTGCTTTTCTTTTAAATGCATTGTTAGCATATCAGCAAACTCCAATATTGATCAACCTCTAATTCGTATGTATTGATGTCAGAACATAAACCAATTTCAGTATGGTTTTAGAGTTGTATGTGTGTGTGTGTGTGTGTGTGTCTCTCTCTCTCATGTATGTATGTATGTATGTATATGACACACATTTTAATATAAAAAATATATATTTATATAAAAAAAACACATTTATAATATATATTAAAAAGAAAAAAAATATATATATATAGTTTTTTTTTTAATCTGAGATTGAATGGGTTTGTTTTGTATGGAAATATTTACATTTATGTAAATGTAAGCCATCCTTATTGTCCAGACTGTTCACATGTGTGATGGACATTTGGGTATTTGCTCAGAATTGCATATTCTTCTCCAAACAGATGGCCACTCTCAGTGACGTACATCAGAAAGAGCTGGAGAGCCTTTCTATGTTAAGGATCTCAAATGAGTCAAAGTGTCAGTCCCCGCCCAGCTGTTTGGCCCCCACAGTGTGCTTGTGTCACACTGTCCCCGCGGGCCCCATGCTCCAGTGTGAACTTTGTCGAGACGCCTACCACAGCGGCTGTGTGCCAGGGTTTAAGGACATCCAGACAGGCCTACCGTGGTTATGCCCGCTCTGCAAGCGCTCTGAGAAGCCCCCTTTGGATAAGGTGCTTCCGCTCCTCGCTTCCTTGCAGCGAATTCGGATCCGACTTCCAGAAGGCGATGCCTTGCGATATGTGATTGAGAGAACGGTGCGCTGGCAACACAAAGTGCAGCAGGTTTCTCCTCCTACACAGCATCTGAATGGCAAAGTGAGCATAATATGTTTGAAGATTAATTAGTTTGTAACATAAAACCATCAGAAAATATGATCCTTTGTTCAATTCTATTTATATGATGCAGTCAAGGCACATTTCTGGAATTGCATCATCTCAGACAATGGAAGGGAGCAACGGTTCTTTTTACATGCTGCAGCCCTGCATTCCTCTCAATGGTGAGTCAAACACAGCCGAAGGTTTTAAATGTATGGTTACAGACTGGTTGTAAATGTCTTGATATAAACATTTGGGATTCTGTCATGTGTTGCAGAACTCAGTACTGAGTTGGAGGAGCTGTTGGTTGAAGGTCTTCTTCTCCAGGTGACGTTACCGGAGCTCCAACAGCTTTACAGCAGCCTGCTAAACAGGTTTTCACCATCACACCACTCCATGCAGAGCAGCGAACATGATCACCAGTATCACATTGCTCAAGACAGAAGTCCAACTCGCAGGAGCCCCCCACACAGCAAAGCACAGGTGGGAGATCATTCTCAACTTGCTTGTTTATCCTTCAAATTAAATGTAATATTTCAATGAGTTAACCACACATTTACATGCTTATAGTTCCTTATGTTAGTCAATGGTCACATGTTAACAATTTTCATGGTCATTCCAATATATGTATATTTTTTTTAATGTTTTATATATGTGACCTGCTTATTCTGCTTATAAACTTAAATGCAGATTAAAGTTATTCAGTCAAAAGTGATTTTTCTTTGATTTAAAACACGGTTTGCATGGCAGCTCACTAGGTTTTAAAACTGAGCTTTTTATTTTTATTGAATTGTTCAACTAGGATGGGGTTCCAGAGATCAAGAAGGAACCTGAGAAGGTCGAGAAGAACAGCAAACGGCGTCTAGAGAAAGAGAACGTGGAAGGCCAGCACAGAGACAAGGTAAAAAAGCCCAAGAAAAAGAAGCCCAGAATGAATAAAGAAAGGAGAAGAGAGGAGAAACGAACCACCTCCCCTTCCAACTCCCTTTCTGACCCATCGTATTCAGACGACTCTGAGGAGGATTGGTCCGTGTGTTCGGCAAAGCGATGTCAACAGCCAGAAGGAAACGAGGTGAGCTCTAGCATAATTTAAGTGCTTGAGGTTTTGTTTTCTAATCCAGCGTTATGTCTATCTAATATGATATCTAATCCTCCTGTTCTTGACAATATCATTTTTTTTTTTTGTGTGTCCCTTGTCTGCATGAATAATGTTGTTTTTTGTGGGGGGGGCGGTCTTCCATATAGGTAAACTGGGTCCAGTGTGATGGCAGCTGTAACCAGTGGTTCCACCAGATTTGTGTGGGAGTGTCTGCTGAGCAGGCTGAGAAAGAGGACTACATCTGTGTCAGCTGCGCAATGCACGATTTGACAGAATGAGGACCAAAATCATGTTTTTCTGAGGATAGTCAAAAGGCTCCCCCGTTTTGCACATAAGTTACAGCACCAAGAACGCACCAGAGATCATCCTCATACTGAGTCCCGCTTCCCCTCTGCTCCCTTGGTGCTACTGCCTTCTTGATAGGACTGTTAACAAAAATCTGTATGATTATCTGCTTTTTGTTTTGTATTTTTGAAGATTTCCTTCAATAACATTTTTTTTCTTCTCTAGAGAACGTGATGCATAGATGTACCTCAGGGGTTTCCATCCCATAAATGCAAAACAATGGGGAACTTCAACTTCCCCAAATGTATTTGTTCATATTTATTATTTAGGTTTTTTCTTTCTTTCCCCAGTGACCTTTAGAATTTCTAACATGAATTTATCAATCTGGGCTATTTACACCAAATAATATTAATTGGACTAAACAAAATGGTCTAAAATTATTTTTGGAACCCACTGTTTTGGTACATGTGTCTAATAATATAAAATATTATTTATTTATCCCAGCAATAACTTGGCTGGTCACCCTGATTTTCTGTAGCTTGAGATCTGCTCTGATCTGTTGCTTGATGCATTAGAAGTGTTTGTACAGAATCCTAATGTAGGTTGTCAGACAAAAAAAAAAAAGACAAAAAAAGAGAGAGATGTAGCAGGCAGAAGAAAAGCTGTGTGAAATATACTTTGTGATGTATACTGTGGCTTTCTTTAAAACTCAAAAAAGATCTTTCCGATGTTAATTCAATTGTGGAATAAAATGGTTTGTTCTCACCTATAAATACTGACCTACTTCTGTTATATCATGAACTTTTCTTGTCTTTATTTGTGTGCAACCTCTATGTGGAAAATCATAAATCAAACGCCTAAATGTTTCGTATTGACCGTCAGGGGACGACAAAGTTATCAAGTCCGTTCAGTGTAGCTGTTCAGCCTCCATTCCTGTGGATGGAGCCATTAGGGTCATGAAAGCGCCAATGATTCACGAATGGCAACGTTTCATAGTCCCTCCCTAAACGTGCATTGGCGCGCTCTGCATCCTTCCGTCGGGTCCCCGGTCGTCTCCGTGAGCCTCAGCAAAACTGGCAAAAATATGGCGGGTATGAACGCGTCGGGTCCCGGCCCGGTTTCGACTCTCGACCAGGTGGATAAAGGACTGAAAGAGACTCTTATAGACGCGCTGAACGCCATTCTGTCACCGGTGCAAGAAGTGCGTGCCGCGGCGGAGGAGCGCATTAAAGTGTTGGAAGTGACGGAGGGTAAGAACCGACGTGAGATGCTGCCACAACATGCATGACACCATGTGAAGTGCAGGTTCTCACACACGGGTGTTTCATTTTAAATACTCGTTTTATGATGTTTCACGACCGTTTTTATCATTCATGTTCCCGCGCTGAATTTGCTATCATGTTGGATTGAACTGAGGCGAAAGCATGTGCGTTGAAAATGTTCCCGCATTTATAATTGATCGTAGAGTCATGTAGAAAGATTAAATGTGTGAAGTTCGGGTTTGTCCATCTATATTTAGTCAGTTTCACTTTTAAACCCACTCTCATGATAAATACGCGTCATGTTTGTTGGAATGTGTTAAGATTCGAAGTTCACCTCAAATGACTTCTGAGACTGACATCCTCCGTCACCATTAACTTTCATTGCGTACTGTGTCTACTTGAAGGAAAAGCAGTTCATAACAGAAAATTATGACAGTTTTTGGATGAACTACCCCTTTAAGTTTCCTCATGTTAAGTTGTACGTTTTTATACGTACTACCATCTTATTTCATAGTCTTGTTTATGCCCTGTGTGAAATACAACAGTTCCTCATCCTATTTTGCTCTCTGACTACAATGGCAAAGTAGAGCTGGTCACTTGGGGTTATTATATTAATATTATCTCTGAATTCCCACTATCATCAAGGTTCCATCACACTTTATTTTAATTTTTTAAAAGATATAAAGATATTGCTTTGAGTTTTGTGGCTGCTTCACCATCAGAGGCAGAGTCTTGTTTATGTGGTCGGATGTGAGTCAGTAGCTTAGACTAAAGATGTAACAAAATGTAGAATTAATATTTAAGAATTATTGACTGAAAGCCTATATGAATTGACCACTAATCTGAATATCGTTGAGGGTGTGTCCCCCTCTTTGTGTGATTGTTACGACCTATCCACTCTTTTTGAGTCAGTTCAAGGTCAAAGCCAGGGCTCAAAAATGGCAGTTTTTTTTTTAAACCCAGTATTTTATATACCATATGTCACTAGGCCAATTAAACCATTTTCTATAAATTTTTTTAAAAATTTAATTCTAGCAAAGCTTTTATTGTTGTATTTTGTTATAGTAATTCTAATCGTCTGTATTATTTATAACTACTTGACTTTTGTATTTTCCCTCTATACAATAATTCAGTAGAAGTGCACTACAGTTTAAAATTGAGGTCAGTAAAATGTTTTTGTCATACCAAAAAAATTGTATTGACCTTTTGAACTGTAGTGTATTTGTTTTTTTATATTTAGGGGGGAAAAAATCCACTCGCATACATTTTGCTCTTGAAAATCAGTAACTGGCTGTGGCCTCTCTCTCAGGATTCAGCTGTGTGTTGGGTGTCAGCAGTAACATTGTCTGTTGGCCACCAGCCTCTCATTGAGCTAAATCCATGGATGATAAAAGATTTGTCAGTTCTGTGTTGCAGTGAATGAAGCATACATTAGAAATGTGTCTTTGATTGTAGACACCTGACTTTGCTTCTAATGCACTTTTGGGTCCAGCCTGTTAAGTTATTGTTGGTTGTACTTGTAGAACACCATATTCATTCGGTTTTGATTTGCTAGTGGTGGTTTTTGGCTCCCTACAGAAAATGACTATTTTTGCACCTGTTTTGTAGAGTTTGGAGTTCACCTTGCAGAGCTCACTGTTGACCCACATGGAGCACTTGCTATCCGCCAAGTAAGACTTAGATGACATCTAAATATTTACAGCATAAATTGCGGTTGCTTAATTTGTTTGCTATGTGTCTCTTGTAGTTGGCCTCTGTCATTCTGAAGCAGTATGTTGAGACCCACTGGTGCGCCCAGTCAGAGAAATATAGGCCCCCAGAGACGACTGAATGGGTTAGAACTGCATATTTATGTCAGCATGTTAAAGATTTTTGGAGATGTGGTGTTATGTTAATTTGATTCCCATGTCCCTTTCTGTTCAGGCCAAAGCTGCGATCCGTGAGTTGCTGCCAGGTGGTTTGCGGGAGGCCATCAGTAAGGTGCGCTCCAGTGTGGCTTACGCCCTTTCGGCTATTGCACACTGGGACTGGCCTGAAGCTTGGCCCGGGCTCTTCAAGCTCCTCATGGACATGCTGGCCAGTGGAGATGTTAACGCTGTACACGGCGCCATGAGGGTCCTCACGGGTAATGACACCGAGCGTCCATGACACTTCCTCACAGTCACGTGTGACAATGTTTTTGCGCTGTTATTAAGCAACATATCATTATCCGTTTCATAGAATTTACTCGAGAGGTGACCGATGTGCAGATGCCTGATGTCGCACCTGTCATTTTGCCTCAAATGTACAAGATTTTTACCATGGCAGAGGTATTATACTTTTTATAGCTTAAAGACACAATACTGTCCATGCTTTGTTGTTACATACACTGTTGTTGTTCTTTAATTACTTTTGCAGGTTTACAGTATTCGCACACGATCCAGAGCAGTTGAAATCTTTACAACGTGTGCTAATCTCATCTGTGCGATTGATGAAGTAGCAAAGGTAAGCTTTTATAATTTAATAACTTTAGCTCGGGGTGTCCAATCTTGCTTCTGGATGGCCGATGCCCTGCAGAGTTTAGCTCCAACACACTCGCCTGCAAGTTTCTAGACTGATGACCTTGATTAGCTGGTTCATGTGTGGTTAATTAAGGTTGGAGATGAACTATGCAGGACTGTGGCCCTGAGCAGGTTTGAATGCCACACTTTAAGCTGAGACTCTTATATGTTTTTAAAAATATAAGAGACCTTAAAATAGAAAAAACAATAATAGTTATTCTATACACAGTGATATTTCACGGTTTCCTTTTTTCTGTGTTTTTGATTAAATGCAGCATTAATGAGCATAAGAGGCTTCTTTCAAAAGCATTAAAACCTCAAGTTTTGAATGGTACTGGATACACTTTAATGTGATTAACATAACATATGAAAAACTGTTGTGAAAATTCTCTTTTTCAGTTTTAGTTCATAATACAGTGGAACCCGGTTATGTCGACGGCCTCGGGGGTTGCAAAAAAGCGTCGAGATAACCAAAAGCCAATATGACGATTTGTTTGAAGCTATCAGCATGCTATAAAAATGTACATACACTGTATGTGTTTGCTGACAACAAAAGGTATATGTGCATCAACTGACAGCAGAGATTGTAAGATTGTAGGTTTATGTTGGGAATATACCTTTAAGACGGCCTATGCTGTTGTTGTGTGTGCGCTGTTCTGGCGTGAGCGCGCACGGGGAGGAGAGTGTTTTTGGGTGAGGAGAGAGATGGTCGCTGTACCGCTGACTGTTAAATAGCATAATCTACTGTTTCTATTTTCCTTCTTTTATTTGTGACGTTTGTCTGAGTGTTTTCTTTTTCCTGGTTTGTACTTGCGCTCTTTACATGTTTGAGAAGAGTGTGAAACCCATCTATAAAGCTCATCATCTGGGCAGTCGTCAACCACTCTGACAGCCAGTGCAAGATTTACCAGTATACGATAAAACCCACCTTTGATTCTCAATACAAACCTTTAATTATATTCTCCAACATTGCAAACACAATTTCGCTCGCAGCGTAAACGCAGTCACAACACGCATAAACGCATTCGCTTATAACACAGTAATTTCGCTCGGACACAGTTCTGAGAAGTATTGCACACGCGGCTACTATGGTTTCGCGGCTGCACGGCACTGTGCCGCAAGAGTGAGTGAAGCGTCTTTGGAGAGCAACCATGATGCACGTGCAACGCGAACTCAGCGCATGCGCAATGAACTCGGTACTATCATTAGTCACGGGGATCGAGGTAACCGATGTAAAGTGGTGATTTTGTCCCTCTTTTGTGCTTGAGATGTCAGGGTTCAGTGACATAAAAGAATCGCCATAACCGATGCCAAAATGCTGAGAAAAATAGGGAGTTTGGCGGTTCCACTTTAAAAACGTTGACATAACCGGGTTGGCGAGATAAGCGGGTTCCACTGTACTTCACATTTAAATTCAGCTGATTAACATTTGTTAACTGACATTTTGAAACGGTTGATTTTGATTTTAGGGTGCTGCCAATACTCTGATCTTCCCAGTGGTGCAGCAGTTTACAGAGGCCTTTATACACGCACTGCAGATCCCAGACGGACCCACTTCGGATAGTGGCTTGAAAATGGAAGTGCTGAAGGTGACTGTTCCATCATGCAGAAAGAGAGTTCTTTTTTTTTTTTTTCTTCATGATGTGTTTTAATTATGTATTATCTCTTCATAGGCAGTGACAGCTCTCGTGAAGAACTTCCCTAAACCTATGGTGTCTTCCATGCAACAGATTCTACCTATTGTGTGGAACACCCTGACAGAGAGCGCTTCTTTATATCCATTCGTTGAAAGCTTTTACCACTTGTTTCACCTATTGTCATTAATATCTCAGACCCATCGGATGTTTTTATCAGTGCCGCAGTCAATTCAGTAACTTTTCTTAACCAATCATGTACTTATGTGAGAACCGAGGTCAACTACACAGAAGAAGTGGATGATCCTGTTGACTCTGATGGTACGTGGCACTAGGTTTTTGTAATTGATCGTTATTCAGACTTATTAAACACGGATCTCTGTTAATTCATTGTCACAGGTGAGGTCCTTGGCTTTGAGAACCTGGTCTTTAGCATCTTTGAGTTTGTCCACACGCTGCTGGAAAACAAGAAGTTCAAGAGCACAGTGAAGAAAGCTCTGCCTGAGCTCATATATTACGTCATCCTCTACATGCAGATCACAGAGGATCAGGTCTGTGGGGGGTGTGAGTGTGTGTCTTAGGTTTTTTGTTTTTATACCTTTTATCTTCACTTTCTTATCTGTCTCTCAGATCAAGGTATGGACTGCCAATCCTCAGCAGTTTGTTGAGGATGAGGATGATGACACGTTCTCTTATTCTGTTCGGATATCAGCACAGGATCTGCTGCTGGTGAGAGCACAGAGTGTTTCTTTGTGAGTGTTTGATTATTTCCCTCCTTTATCTCTAATGCATCCTCTCGTCCATCAGGCTGTTGCTGCTGAATTTCAGAATGAGAGCGCTGCTGCTTTAGCGGCGGCTGCAACACGGCACCTCCAAGAGGCAGAGCAAGCCAAGAACTCAGGCAGTGAACACTGGTAAAGAGAGAAAACACATCATCTGTCGCAACCAAACTTTGTCTTTCATTAGGTTACTTTACATCAATATCTATCCATGGATATGCAGGTGGAAGGTGCACGAGGCTTGTATGCTGGCACTGGGTTCAGTCAAAACCATCATCACTGAGAATGTAAAGAATGGTCGTGTGCAGTTTGACATGCATGGATTCCTTGCCAGTGTCATCCTTGCTGACCTCAATTTACCAGGTAATCTTCTACATTTTCATTTTGATTTATACAAATCTTCTGTATATGCCCTTAATGTAAGGGCAGGATCTGATCTGCATGTCATCCAATTACCAGCAGCCTCTCCATTCCTCTTGGGTCGGGCCTTATGGGCAGCCAGCCGCTTCACTGCTGCGATGTCCCCAGAGCTCATTCAGCAGTTTCTCCAGGCCACTGTGAGTGGTTTACATGAGAGCCAGCCACCCTCTGTTCGGATCTCTGCTGTGAGAGCTATCTGGGGGTAAGAGGTTTATTTCCGGTTTCTCATGTGCAGCGTTAAAAACTTTATGCTGTTATCGTTTTGTATTTCATTATTTAAGCTGGAAATTAGTTTAATTTGTATTAAAACAGAATGGTTTGATGCTCACCGTAGTAGAAGAACCACAAAGATAAGGACACTTGTTTAAAAAAAGAAGAAAAGAAGAAAGGGGGGGAAATGCTTGATTTTTGTTTTGTTAGTATTTATTAGTTTGGAGCTGGAAAGAAGCTTGTTTGGGTTGCTTCTAAGCACGAAACTGAATCGGTTCTCTACTGAGCGTTTTAGGGATGGAAACCTGAAAAATGTCTCGGTGGTGAATATACAAATGTGGTTTAAACTGATTTACACAATTCAATTATTATAAAATCATTTAATTGAATTATTTAAAACCAATGTGTATGAATATTCAATAATTCTGCAGTCCATTCATTTACACTACTGTTGTAAAAGATTGGAGTCTGTAAGGTGTGTGTGTGTGTGGGGGGGGGGGGTTGTTTTTAAAGAAATTAATACTAAAATGATGCATTATATTGATCCGAAGTGACAGGAACAGGGTTTTTTTTTTTTTTAGTTATAAAAGTTAATGTTCAAAGAAAGGCTGTTTTTATCACCGTTTCCACCAAAATTGTAAGTAATACAACTGTTTTCAACATTGATTAAAAAAAAAATTAAAATCAAATAACATAGAATGATTTCTGAAGGATGAAAGTCATGGAACGGGAGACGCGCGCGCGACCAACGCGGAGTGGAGAGAAGTGAGGAGACAATGAATTCATGAACCACATATATATTTCACTACGTGAACAATAGCGATCACAATTAATTAATGTTATCACTTCTAAAAGTATCACTGTGGTGAATGATGCAGCCAAACAGAGCGAGGCTGAGAGAATGAATGCTTTAAGGGGTGATAAAGGGGTTGGAACTGCGGGACTGTGTTATGAGAGGCTGTCATTAGGATATTTCCAGTAAAAATGCCGCGAAGATGCTGAGCGTTAGGACCAAAATGCGCGTGGGTGAAGGAAAAATTTGCTCGCACTCCGATACAGTGCTCGTACACCGATTTGACCCTCCATGCTCGTACACCGATTTTCTCGTAAACCGAGGTTCCAGTGTGTGTGTGTGTGTGTGTGTATGTATGTATATATATATATATTATTGTATATATGCCAATTATTGCTACTTTTACTATGTTTTTGATCAAATAAATGCAACTTTGATGAGCAGTTTCATATATATATATATATATAGACCCTTTTTTTTATCTTTCTGTTTATTGTTTCACAGGTATTGTGATCAACTCAAGCTGTCAGAGAGTACCCACGTCCTGCAGCCGTTCCTGCCTAGTGTCTTGGAAGGGCTGGTGCAGCTTGCAGCTCAGTTCAGCTCTGAAGTTCTCACTTTAGTCATGGAAACCCTTTGTATTGTTTGCACCGTGGATCCGGCTTTCACCACGAGTGCTGAGAACAAGATCTGCCCGCTCACTATTGCCATATTCCTCAAGTACAGTAATGGTGAGTAATTATTTAGTCAACATCCAGTATCATTTGCCTTGTAGATTAAAAGATCACCTGGGGCTTGTTTTCTATTCTTTTTCTGTTAGATCCAGTTGTAGCATCTTTAGCGCAGGATATCTTCAAGGAGCTTGCCCAGATTGAAGCCTGCCAAGGACCCATGCAAATGCGCCTCATTCCTACTCTCGTTAGCATTATGCAGGCACCGCCTGATAAAATCCCTTCTGGCCTTTGTGCTGTAAGATCAACTTCTCATTCTGTTCTACCTCCATTTCTAAACTGTTTTCTGTGAGTAATACATATTTTTCTGTTCTTGCAGACATCCATAGATATACTAACTACAGTTGTTCGTAACACTAAGCCCCCATTGTCGGACGTGCTTGTGTGTCAAGCTTTTCCTGCGGTGGCCCAGTGCACCCTCCGCACAGATGACAACACCACAATGCAGGTAGCGTCGCTTTCCCAGAAACAAAAATCTGTTGTATGTTTTCGGGGTCTTCATGTCAGTTATCTAACGCTCATCATTGCTAATTTTTCCAGAATGGTGGTGAATGCTTGAGGGCCTATGTGTCTGTTGCACTGGAGCAGATTGCCCAGTGGCAAGATGAGCAAGGCCACAGTGGCCTGTGGTATGTCATGCAGGTTGTCAGTCAGCTCCTGGACCCCCGCACTTCTGAGTTCACCGCTGCTTTTGTAGGTCGTCTGGTGTCCACTCTCATTGCCCGGGCTGGCACTCAGTTAGCTGACCAGCTTGACCAAATACTGCGTGCTATTCTCAGCAAGATGCAGCAGGCTGAGACCCTCAGTGTGATGCAGGTAGGGTTGGATCATGAATCGAATTTGGTCCCAGGTGCATTATCTCAGTGTCAATACCTAACTCATGCAATTGGAGTTTTCAAAGGTTTGAGGGAACAAAAAAATCTTTACATATACATACAAAATTTAGTTTTAGGGATGTCAATAAAATAATTTTCTGACTATGTAAAATTATATAATTGTATTTTTTATATGAGTCACACACATTGTTTATCAAGACCAAACCCTAAATAAAATAAAAACATTATTTGTTGCATCTTATTTCACCCCATCATATTTGAATGTAATTTGTCAAGTTTGAAAAACC